>KN470607.1:0-13691 GCA_000787095.1 Periophthalmodon schlosseri | reverse complement strand
CCCCCAAGCAGGAATCTGGAACTGGAGATTCACCCCCGGTAGCTGAAGAGGAGGAGAAAAAGAAACAAAAAAGAGGTACCTTAAGTGCTTTATGAGTTTATAATAACACCTTCAAAAAGTGTGCACATAAGCACTTTGCAAAATCTATCTGCTCTGTTTTAATTTTATTTCATCAGGTGGAAGAGGACAGATTAAACAAAAAAAGAAAACTGTACCTCAGAAAGTTACAATAGCTAGGATTCCTAGAGCTAAAAAGAAATATGTCACACGGGTTTGTGGATTGGGGACATTTGGTAAGTATACAATTTCCTATTGCCTGTGACTTATACTCTTGACATTCTACTTTACCCATTATTCATCCTTTTCTAGACATTGACCTAAAGGAGGCACAACGATTCTTTGCCCAGAAATTTTCTTGTGGTGCCTCAGTTACAGCAGAGGATGAAATTATAATTCAGGGAGATTTTACCGATGACATAATTGATGTCATTCAGGAGAAGTGGCCTGAGGTAAGTCTCACTATTTTTACAGAACATTTCAAATTGAATAATCCTGTATTGTATCCAGACTCGAGCAGAATCGTTTCCCGCACATAAGCTGTTGCTAGTTTCAATAATACCCTGTATCCAATAAGGACCCCATTCTCATTTAACCATTGTCATTGTAGGTGGATGACGATAGCATTGATGATCTGGGTGAAGTAAAAAAGTGAAGACCAAATATGCACTTTCTGTGAAATGGATGCGACCTGAAAACGGCAACACCCTGGCCAAATGTACACATCAAGTCATTTTTTTAAAGTTTTATTTTTACTATTCATAAAACCCAAGGACATGGACACTCAATAGTTCATGGCTGCTTTCTCTCATTTGCCAAAGTTGCGGTATGATGTGAACCCCTTTCAATTGTTCTTCACCTAAAACTCTAGGCTAATAAATTCCAGTTTCCCTTACCCCAGAGCATGTTGTTTTGGCTCTTTATTGATTTGAAACTTAATTAAATTTCAGGCCCCTCCTGCCGTGTGTAGGTTGTTTTTTAAGAAACTTTCTCTATACCTATGGGAGAACCTGGTTTTCCATAATAATTTTAATGAAGACTCACTCATTACAATTTACATTTACCCTTGTTTTTCTGCACCTTTGGGTCAAGGGTTCATCCCCATAGAGCACAAACCAATTATGATTTAGCATGTTGGTCTGAAATTGTGTATGTGTGTCATCACTTAATCCATGCTGAAGTGCTCACCTGATTCACCGTATCTATGTTGACATTGTCTAAAAGCATCATTGGTGCACTTTGATGCTATTGTGCTTTGCAGATCGAACGATGAATCATTCACAGTTTGAAAAGTGCTGTGCTTTTGAAGCCCCCGTTTTGGATCGAGTCCTTCCTCCTATACTTATACTGGAGTTCATGTTTGGGCTTTTTGGAAATTTTGTTGCTTTGTGGATGTTCATCTTTCACATGGACACCTGGAGGCCCAACTCTGTGTACCTGACTCATCTGGCTGTGGCTGACTCCTTCGTCCTTTTCTGCCTGCCTTTTAGAGCTGACTATTACATACGAGGGAAGAACTGGCTTTATGGGGATGTGCTGTGTCGTATTCTGCTCTTTTTGTTAGCTGCAAATCGAGCTGCAGGAATCTTCTTCCTGACGGCTGTGGCTGTTGATCGTTACTTCAAAATTGTCCACCCACTGAATCCAATCAACCGAATGGGCTTGGGCTATGCTCTCTGGGTTTCTCTTGGTTTGTGGGCACTGATATTTCTGGCTACTGGATACCTTCTTGCTGATGAGCACTTCTTCTACAATAGCAATCGTACACAATGTGAAAGTTTTAACATTTGCATGGGTTTCAGTCCCCTTTCTACCTGGCACAACGCATTTTATGTCATTCAGTTTTTCTTGCCTGCTGCAATTGTTGCCTTCTGTACAATTAGAATAACTTGGCAACTAAGAAACAGGACTGTTGACAAAAAGGGAAAAATCAAGCGGGCCGTCCAGTTTGTCATGGCTGTGGCTTTTATTTTTATAACTTGTTTCTTTCCCAGCACAATATCACGAATTGCTGTGTGGGTCCTTAAAATGTGGTATGATGAGTGTGTACATTTTAAAGAAGCCAATTTGGCATTTTACACATCTGTGTGTTTCACATATTTTAATAGTGTCCTCAACCCTGTTGTATACTACTTCTCTACACCAGCCTTTAGTGGTACTTTCAAAAAGGTTTTGTACAAAGTACTGGGAAAGAAAGAAGTCAAAGATGAAGTCAACTCAGTTGGAATTAATGTCTCCACCAGGATGTAACGTTCATCGCAAACACAGAAAAATAAAAGCAATACGAATGCGGACGCTTGGGGAATAATCAGTGTATGCCATTATTACCTACACAAAATTGCTTGTACCACATGGTAAATTTGTTAATGGGTTCTTGATGTACCTATGGATTGTAAAATAAAGCACTGACGTGGTTCAGTTGCTTTTGGTACTCTGTGTAGTAATAAAACCACTTGTTCATGCGCGTGGTAAATGGTGTAATTTTCCTGAGAACGTTGTTTACAGTGTTAAGGCCAAAGCTCATGAAAACGAGTTATCCTTGTGCTCCTAAAGGCAGCATCTGTTCCCGAGGTGACGTCACTGGGCTGGGCTGAAAAACATGAAACTAACGGAGCAAGATCTGCTTCGAGTCGCGCATCTTCTGCCTCTGATTGAATTTACCAAAATACGCAATATACGCATCCACATATTATTCTTAACGTAAGTTATACCTGAAATTTGATGCCATGTTAGTATGTCTTCAGCATCAGCTTGTGGTAACATTCTGCTAATCCGCGGCTAGTTAGCTTTGAAAATAGCGCATTCCTACATATACCAATAATCTAAGTATAGCTACATTTCGTTTTTTTGTTGTTTGTTATTGGTGTCCTCCTGTCTTGTTTATGCATGCTTGTGAAGTCTGAATAGCCCATCCCAAAAACTGATTTGACAGTAATCCGTTTTCATTCACAGAACAGTTTTAAATGGGTGATGTGTAAGTAATAGTCATGTCTAGACCAGGGGAAGAGTCTGGGGAAGCACCCACTACATAAAAGCCTGTGCTTCTTGCTTTAGTATAGTCTGGAGACTATTAGTAAAAACTTATCTATTGCTTTGTTGCCCATCATCATTAACAATTGTAGTGTAAGGCTGTGTATAAAGTTTTTGGATAATAAAGGGGCCAATGTTATTCACTGTTTTCTCAGCCTTAGTCCACACACTGGGATTGTGGGGATGTTGAATAGGCCTCGTCATCAGGCCTGACCCCTTATAACTCATGGAAAAGCAGGAAGGAACATGTGCCACTGGGAAACCCAGTGGGCTCAAACCTCCAAGTAAAATAGCACGTCCATCTGGGGTACCAACAAGGACATCCCCATCCTCTGGTCAGAATGACTTAGTTGCCTCTTTTCATATAGTTTTACTATAAAGCTTGTCCTCAACTGTTACTAAACTCCTTTTCAGGTACATCAAAGCCAGTTCCCTCTGAGAAGTCCCCTGTTGGTGTAACGTCTCCATGTCAAGATGCCACTGTAGATTTTCAGATTGGGGAGAGGGTCTGGGTGAATGGAAACAAACCTGGTCATGTACGATTTATTGGGGGGGCACAATTTGCCCCTGGTCAGTGGGCAGGTATTGAGTTGGATGAGCCAATTGGGAAGAACAATGGTTCTGTGGCGGAGGTTGTGTATTTTAAGTGTGAAGATGGTCGAGGGATATTTACTCGACCATCAAAGTTATCTAGGACCGCTATCCCAGAAAAGGTGGCCAATGGGGGTGAGGCCAGCCCAGCACAAGCACAAGGCTCTGGACGCTCTGCACCAAATGAACCTGCACCCTCCACTGCTACCTCAACTGGTAACAGCCACAAAAACATCATCAGTACATCAGTGCAGCTGTTATTGTGACACAACTGTATTTTCAGCTCAGGGGTCTGGCATCAAGACGAGCAGTGCACTCGCACGAAAGCTTGTACCCAGCGAGTCTGTTTCTAACCTGTCAGATGCAGACTCCATAAAGAAGAACAAACGAGAGTTGAGACTAGGAGACCGTGTGCTGGTAAAAAAAACATATTTAAAAATCCATTTTTGTATTTGTGTCGCGACATCTTGCATACAGTTATAACCATGTATATCTTTTATTTTGTTTAGGTAGGTGGGACAAAGGCCGGTGTAGTGAGGTTTCTTGGTGAGACAGACTTTGCCAAAGGAGAGTGGTGTGGAGTGGAACTTGATGAACCACTTGGCAAAAATGATGGAGCTGTGGCAGGGACCAGGTATTTCACCAAATATTCCAGGGGATTTATGTTATACATTTTCTATTAATAACCTATTATTTTAGGTATTTCCAGTGCATGCCACGGTATGGTTTGTTTGCCCCGGTCCACAAGGTGACACGTATTGGATTTCCCTGCACAACTCCTACAAAGACAAAAACCTCACGGCGCAGATCCGGTGTCATGAGGAGTCCCAGCGCCTCCTCCATCAGTTCTCTGAGCTCTGCCACTTCCTCAATCAGTGGAAAGCCGAGCAGAGCAGGACTGGTAGGTGTACACTCACGCTGAACTGTTGAACAGTGAAATGAGTATAAACCTTTACAATAATAAACCAACTGGTCAAAATTAACATACATACAATATAGTTGACAGAGACATCAGCGCGTTATGCACGCAAGATTTCGGGTACCACAGCATTGCAGGAAGCTCTGAAGGAGAAGCAGCAGCACATTGAGCAGCTTTTAGCCGAGCGGGATCTGGAAAGATGTGAAGTTGCAAAGGCCACAAGCCACGCAGGAGAGGTGCAGCAAGAACTGGTTCTGCTGAGGAAATGTCGAGACCAGGTTAGACTCACTCAGTAAATATAAACATACAACAAACTTTATTTTTTTTTATGTGAAACTACTTTTCTTTTTTTTCCTCTTTTTCTAGTATGCCATAGATATGGAGGCAAAACTGGATCAGCTGCGTTCGTTGGTTGAAGCTGCAGACCGAGAGAAAGTGGAACTGCTAAATCAGCTCGAAGAAGAGAAAAGGTATGTTTACTTTGTGTGATTCTTATTAATTGTATTGATTCAATTAAAAATAATGTAAAAAGGAAAAAAACTTGGAAATGGGTGTCTGGTGTAGTGTCTTTTTTTTCTCTTACTCAGTCTTGCATTTATAAAACCGTTTTGTGGTAAAAGGTAATTAACAAATTATGTCTTAAACAGGAAAGTTGAGGATTTGCAATTTCGTGTTGAGGAGGCATGCATTACCAAAGGGGACCTGGAGGTAAATACATTTGTACCAGCACTGTTCAAAAATCTAACTAATGCCCAAAGTTATGCACATGCTGAAAACTGGTACAGAAAAAGGATATCTTGATTACAGAACATATTGAGAAATGCATATTTGGTGTACTTAATTTGTTTGCATTTGTTTAACCATTTAAAAGGATCTTAATTTCGCTTATAAATGTTTATTCATATTGTAGTCATTAATAACCTTTTTTAAATTTAACTTTCTTTGTTGATCTTTGACTCTGATTATATGTATTTGACTAATTTGTTTTAAGCTCATTAAGCATTGGCACTGAAGATTACGCATTTAAAATGTTTGCAAGCTGTGAAGTCACTGGCTTGTTTGTGGCTTTTTTTACTTTTGTAACTTGCAACTTAATTACTTTATAACACTGAATGAATGATTAGCTGGATACCTGTGTGCTTTCCGATTCACTTGTGTCCTGTCCCCTTTTTGGCATGCTACTGCATTGGTGGCTGTTCTTCTTTCTTCCTGCTCTTTTTTACTAACAGACGCAGACGAGGCTGGAGCATGCCCACATAAAGGAGCTAGAGCAGAGTCTGCTTTTTGAAAAGACCAAAGCTGAAAAACTCCAGAGGGATTTAGAGGATGCTAGGGTAATGCTGGCCGTGTCACGACCATAATATTTCTCCACCATGTTAGAAATAAATATGGTGACTGTGGTGATCTTTATTGAAAATAATAGTAGTAACAACTCAGTTACTAAGCAATTTTTGTTACTGATTCATTTGTATTTTGACTTTTACTACTAACCTTTTTACATTATTATTATTATCTAAAAGTTGCATGTTGCTTGGGTAAACTTGAAGTGTAACCAAATGCAGCATCTATTGATTGACAGAATAATTGATAATGTGGCTGTGGCGATGGATTCATCAGAGTACAAATCTTGACACTTCCTATATTTCACAAGGTGGCCACCGTGTCGGAGCGATCGCGCATCATGGAGCTGGAGCGAGAGGTGTCCGATCTTCAGCTCCGGCTCAGAGCGGTCCAGCAGCAAGAGGACGCCGTGTCTCTCTCTCAGCAACAGATCAGCAGCCTCAAAACACAGGCACAAGCCCAGGAGAAAAAGGTCCCCTAATGCCCTAATGGAAACTAAGTGCCATTTATTTTTGTTTATTTAACCAATGTGGCCCACACAAAAAATTGGCATAGACTTCACATAGGCTGAGTTATCTGGGGTCTCATTTCTAAACCTTTACATGGAATTCTTACTAAAAGTGTACATACGGACAAAACACAAACTCCCACAAACTTCCTTAAAATCGCTTACTTCTAGTCTTTCTGAGTTCAGATCACTTTTTGTTTCATCTCTGAAAGCTCTGAGGGTTATACTACGAAACGAGATAGGTGGCTAAGCTGGGTTAGTCAAGCTCAAACTCAGGATTTCTTTTATTACAAAGACAGCTCACACGTGGTTAGATCACTATAGTAACAGGCAGCAGAGCTAACCTGATCCGGAGCACGTTAAGAGCCAGAGTTAAGACCTGTCACTCTTTTAACAAGTCTTTCTGCACATAATATTGACCACTGCTATAGTTTGAGTGTTTGGGCAGTGGGTATACGCTGTGATAAATCCTCTCCATCTCATGTAATCACTTAAAAACACGAGCGTGCAGACACAGGGATAACTTGCCAGGCTCAAAGATGCAGCGTTTGCCAGAAGTGGCGCTCTTCAGTCCTTTACAAGATCATTTTCTTTGGTCCTCGGAAGAAAAAGCCAGTCTCCAGGTTCATACGTTTTATATTTCATTGTATGTGCCGCGCGGATCACATCACTCATCCTCCTTTAGCTTCAAGAAAACCCCACTTTTTTTCCAATATATTTTAGGCTACAGTTAAACTAAAGTTAAAACCTAAACCTGTTAAAATGTAGTAGTTTAAATGATGCAATGATCTGCTAGATATAGATCAATTTACAGAAACCTATTTTGTTTGTTTGTTAGTAGCTTTTATAATTGAATATTTTATAATCAGCTGTTCAGCAGATGGTCCATTTGGTGTGTAAAACTGGTCAAATGACGCGACACACAGCCCTTTCCCCGTGAAGCTCAAACTTTACAAACTCTGTGGCTAACAGGCTTCGTGACACTCGTTATCTCTGAGCTGAGGTTCAGGCTTTGAGAAGCCAGCTCACTGAATTAAAGCTTGACTATGTCCAACCAGCTTCGTAGTGTAGCGCTCTGACCAACAAAGTTCAGGGTTTTTGGACCAGACCACTCATTTTCATGTTAAGTTGTCTTTTTATAGATCACAAACTTGACGTAGAAAGACATGTACATAACATTTTTGTACGTACGCTTTATACATGACAATGGGCTTTTCTGTTTGTGGTCGTGGTCTATAGTTTCTGTGATTAAACATTATTTACTCAATGTATATGTTGTGTCTGATGTGTCAACAGATCAGTGAACTGAGTGTGGATCTGGAGAGCAAACAGAAGGAGCTTCAGTCTGCGCTACAATATAAGAGTTCACTAGAGCAGCAGTTAACCAGCTTGGTGAGGACCCAAGACACAACTATAGAAACTGGACAATGAGCAGTTATTTATTTGCGCTTTGTAAACATACGCCATCACAGCTTTCACCTTGATCATACAACATTGTTAGCAATAGGTGTCTCCCCATTTTGCCATGTATTCTGTTTTGTTAGTGGCCAGTGAGACTAACTTATTGGATTATTTTATATAGATGCCTCGCATGTTTTGTAGATTCAGTCAGTAATTGGTTGCCGAGGTAAAAGAATGTTTAGCTCCACGCTCCAGGGTCACACAGATGTTTGCCTGTTTCAGAGAAAAGAGGCCGAGCTGCATACAGAAGAAAATAAGAAAACGATGCAAGGTAAATAAGTTTCTTGTTGATTAAGAAATTTTGCATTTTAATGTATTTCAAGATTTATGTTTTTCTTTTTCAGAGCTAGAGCACAATGTTAATCAGACAAATAAAAACTACCAATCCCTGAAAGAGGAGAGTCAGCACAGAGAGAGTGAGCTTAAGGCCCAGCTGACACAGGTGAGTTTAATGTGAATACTACATGTACAGAGAAATGGTTAACGTTTGTAGTCTAGATTTGTACAGTATCTTAACTTGTACAGTTTACTGAAAAGCCATGTTTATTTTTATTATCCTATTGTCTTGACGATCTCTTGTCTACAAGTATTTAAAACGTCTGTTTTTTGCTTTTTTAAAATTGTTTTAAGGCAAATGAGGAAACAGAAAAGTGCGCACTTTCTCTTGTGGAGCTTACTGCTGAGAATAAGGCACTGCAAACACAGGTAAGACATTTTGCCGCTCTCCTCTTTACCTTTGAATATTACTTGATGTTGTTGTGTGTTTGACTTATATGAATAGAGGGATTTTTGTGTTTTGTCATATAGCAAAAGGATGTGATTGTGCAAGTTATTAGTTGGTATATGTGTATTTTTCTCACAGATTGAGTCTCTCTATTACATTCTATTGTCTGCTGAAAATTTATTTTACACTTCTTTTTATGCTGCTACAACATCTGTGATAAGTTCTGTTGCCATCTTCAGCCGTGTTTCACAGTCCTTTTATCCTCACTTTGTCAAAAAGCTGCTGGTTGTTGCTAAGGAGCTGTCACTGACGATATAACATATTAACAGTCATTAACATTATCTTTTAGTGATTTCTTCTTTCTCAGGACATACTCTGTTATATCGTAATGGTAACAGACAATAGTAAGAGTAGTAGAAGTGTACTAAACATTAATTTCATGTTTCATTGTAAATATCCTTTGAGTGTAGATATTTAGTCTTTTAGCTACAGTTGCGATATCTTGTACTTTATATTTAGACTCACTGTGCGCATTAAAGCCGTAAAACATGTAATGAGAGGATGCTCTTACATCTGCTGCCCCCCTCTGCTGCGCCCGCATGTGCAGGAGATGTGACGTAATGCTGCACATGTTAGAATGTGCCATCCGTGTGCCAGAAGGACATATCGTGGGCAAATGCATGGCTGAACACATCATAGTTTTTGACCTGAGCTGTTTGTTGTGTGAGGCTCCATTACATCATCTAAACAAAAGGGCATAAACAATATTTCTATGCAATGTTTATTTTTTCAAAAACATTGCTGATTACAGTGGGAGTGAAAAACAAAACATTAGAAGTGTGTGAGGGTGTGTGTGTGTGAGGTAGCCTAGGAGGAGCTTGTTCTGACTTACATAATGGCAGTGCCTTTAACGTAAGCAGAGAGAGAGACGCTCTCCCTCTTGCAGCTTTGCACGGCGGGGGAGGAGAGCTAATGCTTTATTGATGCCCGGCTTGTGTTGGCGCGTGCATGTTCTACATTTGACATTAGAGCAACACTGCTGCTACATCAAAGGCTCTGAGGACTGACTACAGACAATCAGGCTGCAGGGGTGAGCTTTGGGGGTATGGATATAGCTTTGCATCAGAGCACCTACTTATCGCATTACCAGGTAGGACACTCTCGATTTAGCACAAATACTGTTGTTCAGCTAAGGCTACTACCACAATTAACTTATTTTTAGTATAGCTGCAAAAATACACAGCTGCTGTTGCTGGGTTACTTTAGAGTTTTTGTTGTCATTGTGAAGACTGTCCCCAAAGAATGACCCCTGTACATCTGTATTGTGCGCGTCAACATTTCCTCTTGGCCGTTGTGACCACTTTTTTGTCTGGAATGTTATTGAAACATAGAGCTGAGTGATATGAAACATAGTCTTATTTTCCTCATATCGATCAATTTGTTTTTTATTCAATTTTATTTTTGTTAAATACAAATGTTTTTCAGTCAACTTTTAATCAGTGCCATTTATCACAAAAACTGTCCAAGTGTTTTCTTCCTAAATTTGAACTGAGGCTTGACTGTAGACCTCTCAATTAAAAAGACCCAAGCTGATCATTGACCATTAGATGTGGCTAAATCTCAAATCAAATTCAGTTAATTGCACAGCCTTTTTGAAACAACACTTAAGTATAAAGGATTTCTAGTGTGAGTAGTGACACATTAGGCTGTGTGCAGCATCACTAATTTGTAGCGGGTGATTTCGTGGATTGCCATCACACTTGTGTGTCCTCTTTAATTATTGAGTGCTGCTATTTTAATACTGCTCGGATCATCACTGCACGTGTCTGAATCATTAGTGATTTGGATGAAAAGTTGCTGTGAGGTTACACTGGTCTTGAGGACAATGTATGTGTTGTGACTGGTCACTTGTTTCTGCTGAATCACAAAACAATGAAAAAGCAAAAATACTTCCTTCTGTGTTTTTTTGTTGACTATAGTAGTACTTGATCAGGCTTGAGGCTTTATATTTCTTGCATAACAGATGTACCAGAAAAAAGCTGTCATTTTTTTATTCCCTTATGTTTTTTGCAGCTTGAGGCTTTGAAGCAGCAGAATGCTAAATACAAGGAGGAACTTTCGTTATCAAGGGAGCGGAGCAACTCTGAAAACCAGCACATTGGAGCGCTCTGCAAGGAAATGTAAGCGCTCCAAATGAATAATGTGTTTTTTTCCTTGTGTACGACCTGCCAGCAGCATGTGGAATGCAGTTACTAGTCACTTGTTTCAAAACCAGTTCAGTGGTTTAAATTGCAATTAATATTGTCTTCAACATAATAGAGTTTCCATTTTAGTTTACTTTTAATGTGCTCTCACCCCCGATCAATACAGTCAGAGGTTGTTTTAAATAAATGTAATTGCATCTATGATGGTGTAACAAGCGGCTACGTTAGACTAATGCATCATTATTATAGCTGTATGTTTGATGTGGCTGTATTTGGGTTGGCTGCTTTCACTGCAGCTATTAATAGCTCTCTGTGTAGCTGTGAATGAGTGTGCATAATATGGGAACCATATCCTTGTCACAATCCCTGAGTCACCAGAGCGCAATTGTAGGAATGTGTATTGTTTCACATCCTATTGTCATTCTTCATATAAAAGGTGGAGCAAAATACTATGCTTTTGATATCTGAGTTATGACAACCTCCATCAGTCACCACTTGCAGCTGCATCCTTGAGCAAAAAAAACCACTACTGTTACGTAACTGAAGGGTCTCGCCTCCTTGGACCGCCTGGCTCCAACATGGCCGCTGCCTGCACAGTGACATCAGAATGTGCGGCTCCCTTTGAGACTTAGGCTGTGACAGGGCCTAGAGCTTAGCTTTGTTGTATGAATCAATGGAGCATTTGTGAATTGTGAAAGGCGTAAGAAGAAGAAATACCACCACAGTTATAGTGTTATACAGTATTTGGCTGTTTTTATGTATGGTTTTCTGTTAGCAGAACGGAAGATCATACTGTGCATACCATAACATTTTTGGTAGTTATATCCCTGCATTAGCAAATGATTATTAAAGTTAATTAAAGTAGGACTTGAAATGTGTGACAGGACTGTCCAGATTGTATTTTACATTAATATAATTACATATGCATGATTTAAAACATTTCAGATTATTAAGAAATCACTACATTACATGCATAGTATCTCAAATTGTGTATAATAAGTATATTTTGTGTTATTGAGGTCTTTGAGATGTGTGTTAAGATCCACAGTAGAATTGACTTGGTTAATGACTTGATTATGGCACAGATCTGAATCTTTTTTTTCTGCTCACAGTGAGGAGCTGAAGGTGGCTTCCCACAGTCAGGTAATGATCACATGCTTGAAACATTTTCTAAACATGTAATACATAAATAAAAGTTAAATAAACTTTGGCTAGAGAGAATAGTAGAGAATTGCTGTGAATTGACTTTCTTAACGGTTGGTTCTGTGTGTTTTTAGCTTCGTGAGGACCACAACAGCCAAGAGCCGGGCAGAGAAACGGGTTTAACGGACAAAGACAGGGAACTGGAATCCCTGAGAAATGAGGTAAAATCATCCCAAAAAGTCATTTTAAATATTTGAATGTTTATGTTTGACTCTTACTCTCTGATACAATGAATGGTACAGATTGCAGTGCTGCGGGGGGAGAGTGCAGTGGCAAAGACTCTTCAAAGGGCAGTGGAGACACTGGAGAGGGATAAGGCTGAGCTCCAGAGCCGGGTTCAAAGTTTAGAACAAAGGCTCAAGGGAAAACAGGTCCCAAAAGGAGAAGACGAGGACGACTCTGCAGGTCTGACACTACTGCTATTGACCTATTGATATTACATTATTTGTCACTCACCATTTATGTTCTTTCAGGTGACACAGCTTTTCAGCAGCTGAGAGAGGAGAAGGAGTTTGCCGAGGGACAGGTACATCAGAAACATATTTTAAATCAGGGTTTTTTTTGACAAACTTCTAACAGATGTCTGCCTTTGGTCAGATCAATTTCCTCAACAGTGTCATCGTTGACCTTCAGCGGAAAAATGAGGAGTTGAAGATTAAGCTGAAGAAGCTGGCTTTGTCCGAATTTAATGGAAATGACGAGGCAGAAGGGTGCGTACGCAGCTGTATTTCACTATGTGCCCAAGACACATTTTCTAATGTTCTAAATGAATGTATTTTTTAGTAGTTTAGCAGTTTGTATTTCAGTGTTTTTCATGCTCCTGGATGTTTTAAACATTGTGAACAGAAACTTGATTTTAAAACACATTGCTGTGTTTGATGATTTAGATTTGAGGCGGCTTCAAAGCGTGAGAAGAAGTCAACCCCGCGCCTGTTCTGTGACATCTGCGACTGCTTCGACCTCCATGACACAGAGGACTGTCCCACTCAGGCCCAGAGCCCCGACTCTGTGCCCCACACCACATACCATGGGAACCCGGCTGAGGAGAGGCCCTACTGTGACATCTGTGAGGCTTTTGGACACACCACCCAGTCCTGCAATGATGACCAAACCTTTTGATCGCAGCCACCCCTCTGCAGAGACCCCATATGTATTTTTTTACGGTATTTATGCATATCATTGTCAGTAAACACACCCCATCTTAACCCTGACTCTACCAAACTACTGCACGTCTCCAAGCATTAGCTGTTTGTCTATAAAAGCTTGTCCAAAAACTGAATTGGTGCAATATTTTTTATGTTTTAAACAAAAGGAATCTGTCCTCTGCACTTCATGTATCAATGTTTCCTTTGGATTTAACGGTGTCAGAAATGAGTAATGGTCCATATTTATTGTGTTGTGGGCTTTTTTTTTTAAGAGAAAAAATATTTATGCACATTTTGAGCAGAAGGGAAATTAAACACTTCAGACATTATCTAATGTATACAGACTTAGCATAGGTGAGATACTGCCATGAAATAAAAGGATTTAATTCTTTTAAAATCAATTTTCTGTTTTAGTTACCAGTAGAATATGACCACTGAACAAATTGACTTGTTTCATGTCTTTCTTCGTCAAATTGGAAATTACACGAGCTGCTAATTAACTGAAGCA
>KN470606.1:117513-175809 GCA_000787095.1 Periophthalmodon schlosseri | reverse complement strand
ATATTTATTTGATTTTTCTTTAAATTCCTGGAGCGCTACATCAGTCATACTAAAGTTGCATATCTTTAAGTGACTTTGCTGAGTTCCCTGGATGTGGCCCAGGGCTGTGCTATTTCTGAGCTCCTTATATCTCCCTGTGTAATGAGTCCAAGTGAAAATGAGTGTCCCACATCCAAACTCATTATCTCCCAAAGCAAACAGACTCATGCCCGCCGCTGTCTCTCAACCTGGTGTTCGTGTCAGATTATAATCTTATGGAGTCAACCTTGTTTATTTGATTAATCTGACTGCGTGTCTTATGTGGGGATTTGGGACAAGATGCAAATTAGGACAATGCATATAATTTAGAATCAGCCTGACCTCCGTTATGGAAATGAGAGTAAATGAGCCTGCTGTAGCATTGTAGCTGCTTAACACAAATTTTTGTATTTGTTTTGTCTGTGTAATCCCTTAGTTCTCAAGGTAGGATGCATTAAAGAAGGTTGAATTCTGTCAAAGTTGTTTAGAGTTTGAACTAGTCCACAGAACTATCCTTAGGTAATGGATAGGATCCCATAAACGGTCACATTTATGCAGCGCTTTTCTACCTTCAAGGCACTCATAGCGTTTTACATCAAGCAACTGCTCACCCATTCGCACACACATTCATACACCAGTGTACACTGCCACTGGGGGCGAGGAGGGTTAAGTGTCTTGCCCAAGAACTCAACAAATGTATTCATCTGTGGGAGATGGATTCGCAGCGCCAACCTCTGACCTCTCTCTCAATAACGTTTTTATGTTGAGAGCGGGATTTGAACAGCCAACCTTCAGATCAGAGGACGAGCACTCTACCAACCTAGCTACTGGCTTAAACTCCAAAACTGAAGAAGCAACTAGAATAAGTGCTGAAATGGATTCTCTCTCTCAAGAAAAACAACTTTTGTCCACTTTCTTCTTCTGCTTTTTATAATTTAAAAATATTGTGCCTTAAGCATCAGTTTTGCAGTTCCCATTCATATCTAGCACATGCTGCTGTTAAATCCTTGGAAAAAAGAAAAAAAAAATAGTATCATATCATATCATCACTTGCTAAATTCTTGTGTGAATCATTTGTCAAGATGAACTTAAATAAAAAAAAAGAATACAGAGATTTTAGATTTTAGTTGCAGACATGTATCGCAGATAAGACTTTTAATTTTAATTCCAAATCGTGCCTGCTTCAACAACTTTCCAATCATTTGTCAATTCAAATTTTGGACACTGCTGGCTTGGGCTTGAATACAGAGTTGAAAAAAGAGTGAGTGTCTATTCCAGCAGAGAGAGAAATTGTAGATGCAGGTTCCTCCATTGGGAAAGCACCTCTGTCGTACTCAGCACCGCGATCGATGCAAGGGTTAAAAGCCCCCCTGGTATCCCCACACATACCCACTACAGCCTGCAGGACAATACAAATTATTTTGGTCCCCCGCTGCCATTGTTTTCCTGCAATCCATCTAGATTATAACTGGAATATTGACTGTCTAATCTGTGCCGTTAATCTTCGGATCATAATCCTGGGCGTATTTCATGTTTGGATCTGCAATTATTAATGCTTTGTGCACTCAACTCAATTCCCCAGCCCCATTCATGTTTTTCTTTTGTTTTCAAGAAGCAACGAATCAAAACAATGACTAGAAACAAAACAGTTGGTAAAAAGATTTCTCAGAAGAGACTCACCTCAATAGAGTTTATTATTATTCACGCAGCCTTTTGCTTTGGAGTATCACGGTGAGGAGTGTGGGTAATAATGCTATTGCTGTATAAATGTCATATTGATCTGGGAGGTAGTGTGACTCTCTCCTGTGCTCTGTTCTGTACAAAACATCAAAAGACACACTTCATTTTCAATTGAGAGACTGCACTGAAGGGCAGATGGTAACTCCAGGCTCTTAGGGAGACATGTAAAGGTGACATCTTAAAGGTCCTATATTACACAAAAGTGACTCTTGTGAGCTTTTAGTCGTGTTCTAATGCTGTTACCGCCTCAAAAACATACCCGGAGTTGTGTTTTGTTTTATTCACATATATTTGAGTGACCCTTTATTATTAGTCTGTCTACATCTCCAAAGCTCAAAATGCTCTGTTCCACCTTGTGATGTCATGAAGCGGTAGTTTTCAAGTTCACAGCTACTTTTTACCTTTAGCTCAGAAGAGAATGGCAGTTCCGGCGCTGAAATTATCCAAATGATTCTAATGAAGGTGTATGGAGTTTAAAAGCATAGTAGAGCACTTTCTGTATTACCACATGACATCACAAGGTGGAACAGAATGTTTTCTATTTGAGAGAAGAACTCAGCCTAAAGACACAGGATTTGTCTGTTAAAAGTGTGAATAAAACAAAACACAACTCCAGCTATGTTTTTGATGAGGAAACAACGTGATAACATAGATCAGAAAACAGCGTAATATGGGCCCTTTAACATGAACATAAGAAAGTGATTGTCAGCTTTGTAAATGTACATCATTATAAGTGTTTGAAAGTGCACTAACTTTTCCAGTGGGAGATCTGCTATCTGCTTGTCTCTATGGAGATGTTCCACAGTATGGCATTAAACGTATCTGTCTTACAGGTGCCTCTCCACAGATCCGATATGTAACTTGGCCTGGTTGTGGCGCCTGCTTGTCTCCATAAAATGCCATGTTGGCAGATTCTCCACCAGTTAAAAATGCATGAACTCCTGTCAGGTTTACATAAAGCACTGCTAAAGTAGAGGTTGTAGTGCTGGTTTTCTTACCCTGAATAGCCATACATTTCCTAAATGTACCCATCATTTGACTGTATAGATACAGAAAAAAACTAAACCCAGCACTATGACCCAGAGCCAATACTGTATCCTGATTATGACAGACAGAACCACCTCTGCCACGGCCCCTAAAATAAGACCTGATTTTATGCACTGCAATTTAGTTGATTAAATCAGTAACCATTTGTAGAGCTATTATTACAGTGCACATGGACCAATTTCTACTGCTGGCCAAACTGACTCATTTTAAGATTTTCCTCAGGATTTGATCATGGATAAATTTTAATTATATTAAGACATTTTAAGAATGAAATATTAACTCAGTAAAAGATTTTTTTTTTTTTAGCTTTCATTAGATTTTGCTACTCAGTATTGATCTGTACAATTAACCAAAGCTACTTCGAGTAGCCTAAGTGGTGCCTGCTCAGGGGTGCACCAGACGAGGAAGTGAAGGTAAAGCAGGTCACTGTGTGAACAATGCTTCCTTTAAGCTGTGGGCCACCCTGCCGCACATGATGTGCTCATTTGGCTGTGCGCTCCTATAAAAGAGCTCCGGTGTACCGGGTCAGACCCCAGGTTGAGAAGCACTTTTCCCCAAACTTGGAGAGGGATCTGGCTGCAGACCTCCACCCAGAGGACCCACCAGCAGACCTCCACCAGGAGGTCCCTCACATAACATATGTCCATCCACAGGTCCCAAAGAGTAAACACACAGCAGCCATGCCAAAGACCCACCAAAGTCCAATGTTTCCTGGCTGCTGTCATCAACGTAACGTTACAAAAGTTGACATTGTTTTACACTAAAGACAAACCCATACTCTTTTCCTAACCTTAACCATTACAGATTTGTGCCTGATACCCAGACACAGGGCCTATGGCAACACATTCAGGGACAAAATACCTCTAATATGCCTATGCTATTTCAGTCCTTGATTATGTCAGCCTATGTTGACAGTTTAATATCTGTTTTTTGTTTGTGACAACATGTTTTAAACTGCTAATTAACCTACGCAAGCAGAGTAGAGCAGAGACAACATGAAGCTAGTGCATTTCAAACTAGAAATGAAATCTATTGGTGATTAAATGCCTTTGAAGTGCTTTGCTTTAAACAATTTGAAATTAGCTTAATCACCTTTAATAACCTTTAATAGACAATTAACTAAGACAACAACTGACAGAGTGAGTAATCAAGTTGTTTATAAAGTAAACTTGTAAAATGGAGAGGGACGGGGGTGGAGGTGCATCCTGGTGGAGCTCTGCGGGGTAGGGTCCTCTGGGTGGAGGTCTGCAGCCAGACTCTTGCAAACTTCACCAACACAATGAACGTCTCTTAATCAAGCGGTGTAATAGCTGCTAGGGGCCCCCGGACTCAGCCAGGGCCCTTGTTCGCAAAGGCTAATGGGCGGAGACCTGCTTTTTGAAATCCTCGCGGGTCCCTGCTGCGGTGCGTGCTGCAGAAGTGGGCTGGGGGCGCGCGCACGCACACATCATTTCCAGTGGAGATTGGCACAGAGACGCAGCGCCACGACCCCACTGCGATGCGAAAACCCCTGTCTGTCTAACACTAGTGCTAAGAAACTTCCCCGCGGAGAGACACAGCGCGAATAGACGCATGTAGTCCGTCCCACAGATAGCGGATTAAATTCACGCTTTTCTTTTCTTTTTTCTTCTCCCTCCTCCTCTTCGTGCTGGTTTCGTGTTACAAAGCCTTGGGAGGGAGTTGCGCGGAGAGCCAGTCCCTGTGTGTAGTAAGTGAATGACATGATCATATGGCTCGCATCGCCTCGTAGTCTGAAAATACGAAAAGGAAGACACGAGGAGAGAAAGCTTGGACTAGTTTGTTTTGAGACGCGCTGGTGACGATGTGGAATTATTTCTGAGTCTATTTCTCAAACAAAAGCCCAGATAGCGGAGCGAGAGGAGGACGGGTAGTGGATCTTTCACCAAAGAGAGAAAAGGAGACGAGAAAAGCGCAGGACGCATTGGCTTCAATCATCATCACCATCTGCGTGATAACAAGGTAAGTTTGTGCTCGTTATGTGTTGTACCGCTCTGTTGCTTGATACAAAGTGAACCAAGGCAGAGCTCACAGGGAGACAGCCTTATCCTGCGTCCGGTACGGGGTCTATCTCCAACTGTTGCCACGATAAAGCCCAGTATTTTACAATTTTGCGTATCTCTTTTGGGGTAATTTACACTCGCTTTTGCGCACGTTATTTGGGTGTCGTGGCTTTTGGATCCAAAGCTGCATGTGGTGCAACTTTCGCGCAGTGTAAACACAAGCGCACTGCGGGCTGGAAGAGACTCAACTGAGACTAGTGCGTTTTCAAATCACTGCTGTTTCCTGTAATCATTGGCTATATACAAAGCTCCGGATTTCAACACAAAACTGCAGATTTATGGACTCTTCTGCAATGGCTCTCAATGGGTAGGCATCGGTCTTTTCTGTTGTTAAATTGCTCCCAGAATCTGTAGGATTAATCTGTTGTCAAAAGTGGCAAAATACAGCCGACTTAATCACGTGTTAGTAGTATTATGAATATAAAAAATACTAAAGTACTGACTACTTTTTAGTCTGTACTTTAATGAGTATTTCCATTCAGTGCGCTCAAAATGACAACAATGAAGTTGCAGAAAGTAGTACTGAGTCAGGCGTCCTCTATTGTCAGTGCGTAAAAGATCAGCAATACAGGCACGTTTAAATCTCCGAAACCTACTGCTTCTATAGGCCTACTATGGTATTTTTGAATCAAATGTAGCCTAATCTTTGCATATCACATTGGAAATTTTGAAATTGGTTTAGTTTGTAGAGTTTCATGAAAATTGTGATACAATTTAAGAAGGATTACTCTCGTGTATAAATTATTCCTAGGCCTAAATAAACGGAAATAAGATTAATACAATGACCAAACAAACATACTTTGCCACATTCCCATTTAAAACCACCACTATCTTTAGGACTACCTCAAACTGCTATTTTAAAATCCCTCCTTCGCCTCTCGACTTTTTGGCCCATAATGAAGTAAGTATTAGCCTCAGTTGAGTGATTATTATAATTACTTGCTGGGAGGGGAAGTGGGTTCGCTGGACACTGAATAGAGCTTGTTTAAAAAGGTAGCTATAGCTTCAAATGACTCAAAAGCTCTGTGTGTGTATGTTTTCTTGTTTCATTTTACAAGCCCAATGGTGCCAGAGCCAGTTAACAATCAGACGGTGCAGGGGGCTGTGGAAAAAACTCTAAATTGTGGCGACAGGGGTGTTAGTGGGAGAAGTTAGTGGAGTTATTGGCGTGTGGGAGGGAGGGACAGTGCAGTATTGTGCCGAAGGATGTGTTCTCCTCTGGGGTGTTTGTCTCGTATATAAAGTTTTTCATGAGACTGGTGAGCTGTTCGGTGCATGTCGCGGTGTGTTAGTGTCACTGGGGTGATTAATGGGAGTAATATAGACCGTAAAACCCATGGGTGCGTCTTATGAAAAGAAGTTATTTTCAATTTCTGCCAAACAGTTCTATCATAAAGCTTTGAATTTTGAATTACGTATTTATGAGTTATTGATTAATCTAAATATCTTATATTAAACTTGTACTTAACTTGTCTGTGTCAGCTGTCCTGCAACTGTCCCAGGTTGACCTTAGTCTCATAGTGCTTCAGGTAGCTACAATCCCAAAGAGAGAGAAAATAAATAAATGTCCTAAATTGTTGATAATTCAACTGCTATTTCAGGATAATTTGAAAATGTAGCCGATGAAACAAAGTACGTGCGGGCAATCTTTTCATAGAATCTAGTCAGACCAGTAGGAGCAGTACATGACATATCAGTGCATTAAGACTGAATCACTAAATAAGTACCACTCCAGATTGGTACATTTTCACAGTTTCATCAAGTCTCAATCGATTCTTATTTATTTATTTATTTTTACATTTATTCACATTTCCCATTATTATAATATTTGCAGTACAATGATCTCAAATTAATTTATCATACCTCTTCATTTGCTGACTCTGGCCTTAGGCACCTTAATACCATTTAAGAGAGTCTAAATCCCATTACATCCATGAAGAGATACAGGAGTCTCACTCTGGACACTTGGTACATAGACACTAATAGACTAGAGGCCATGTCCCAGATGTTAATGTCTTCATTCAGAGTGCCACGGGACGCCTTCCTTTTGTGCCACACAATAGAGTCCACATCCTGACAAGCTCCGTCCGGTCCTCCCCCCTCGTACAATTAAACCTACACACTGTCCCATTACAGACAAACCAGCCCTTGTCTAATACTGGGAGCTTGCACAATCAAGGGGTGTGTAGAAGTTATTGTTGGGGCAATTTTACAAGCAAAAATGAAGTAGTGATTGTAATATTAGTGATTTATTACTGAAAAAGCTATCTCTAAGAATGATCAAGTCAATAGTGGGATATTGTCTCTGTAAATAAAAGCTGTACTGAATGAGATATATTTAACTGAGTTAGGGCTGAACGATTTATATTTCTGTTCAAAGTTCCCATTTTAAACACATCCAGAACACTTGACAAAAAGACTGAAATAGGAACTGACAAACTAATACAATTTCAGAACATGTTACAGATCTAAACCACAGGGTTAGCAGTTTCTATGCAGGATAAGGCTGGATATTTTGTTGATTATGGAGGAAATTATTCAAAAATTTGTGATTTGCTAATTGCGTCTATGTAAATTGCGATTTCGATTCAATTCCAGTTAATCTAGTGCCCTAAACTGAAAACATCAATGCACTTTACCTTACAAGTAAACTGCTGTAATCTCTGTGCATTAAGTTCTTCAGTGTTTCATACAGAAATAGAGATTGTGGTACTGATTTGTGGAACCGTGTCTCTGCAACTCTGCAAAATGCTGCTAATATGAGCCACTGTTGGATAAAAGTGTAAAATCATTTTTCATTTCACACTACATAAATAGATGAAAATGAAAAAGTTCAGAAACACGAGAACTACAGTTGTGACAACCTGTTAATTAAACAGTGTGGAACATTATTCAAATGATTGAAAGACAGTATATGTCCATGTACTCGTCACTAGAACAAGAGCCCTTTTTAGCTTTAGGAAATCTATGTGCACATGGCCCCTTATCCACAAAAAGGGGGGACAAAGTTACCTCATCTCAACAGCAGAGGTTTGTAGACTGTTGACTTCTATCATTTATTTTATTTTATTTTTAGGCAACATTTTAACTACACTTTTAATAGCTTTAATATAGCATGAGCAAAAGACTTCATAATGGACAAATAGTTTTTAAGAAATATTCAGGCTTTGTAACTGCTTAATTAATACTCTAACTCCTAACCTTATTTATTATATTTATTATGTAGTTAGTGAGCCTGAATCTTAATAAACTTGTTTTACGCTGTTTTCTGATCTATGTTATAATGTTGTTTCCTCATCAAAAACATAGCCGGAGTTGTGTTTTGTTTCATTCACACGTTTAACACACAAACCCTGCATATTCCGTCAGAAGGTGAAACACTTTTCCACCTTGTGATGTCATGTGGTAATACAGGAAGTGTTCCTCTGTGTTTTTAAACTCCATACACCTCCACAAGAAACATTTGGATTATTTCAGCCCTGGAATTGCCTCTCTACTGATCTCTATTGATCTCTACTGAACTAAAGGTAAAATGTAGTTGTTAACTTGGAATCTACCGACCTCACAAGGTGGAACATAGCATTTTTAGCACTGGAGATGTAGACAGATAAATAATGAAGGATTACTCAAACTTATGAATGAAACAAAACACAACTCCAGGTATGTTTTGGAGGAGGTAACAACATTCCAACAATATAGGACCTTTAAGGCTAATTAAAGTGTAGTTATTATCAATTGCCAATGGTACCATGATGGGCGAGGGGCGGCATTTTGCACCAAAACTTCTGCAACGCCCCTGTCTATAACCCTATTAACTATCCCTATCTCCTCCCATGTTTACCTATAACCACCTATGTGTTATAAGTGCTGGCTAACATTACATCACAGCGCTGCAGCCTCTCCAGATGTGCTCCTATGTTTGTGTTTGTTTGTCGTTCCTGTGTCACATGCTCCACATCAATGCAACATCTCCTCTCTCATGTTCCAAAGCTCTATCCTCGTCTAACTCCCGTGATAACCGGATGATTTATGCTTACGTAACCGCCCGCATTTCAAAACAAGGAAGCACGCGGGACTTTGAAAGGGAGACTGTGGATCTGAATATATATTTAATGGTGGTATAGACAGGAATTGATGTGCCAATGTCCCACCGGATTGTGTGCGCAAGGCGTTTTTCAACAACAACAATAAGAGCCTTTTCATCGCAGTGAGCAACAATTTCGTTCATGCTCTATCATGCTTTCTTGTTACTTTAAAAAAAAAATCCCATTCAGAAGCAGATTGACTTTTGTTTCTTCTTTTGTTTGTTTTTTGAAATGCTCTATGTGCTGTCTCGCCTCCTGCTGAGTGCCCTGACACATTTAGTGTACGTGTGCAGACTACAGTGGTGCGTATTTGCCTATATAAAAACTCAATATTGTAAACATTAGACCTACAAGTCTACAAGGTATTCATGAAGTACCTTAAACTAAAATTCATATGTCAGTCTTTACCAGCTATAACCCAGGACTGAAACAGGTCTAGACCGGGAACAATTGGTTTATGTGTTCAGTGCTAAAATAGGGATAATGGGACTTCAAACAGTGACTTAACTCGAAGTAAGACAAAATGGGTGTAGTTAGGTCGACTATATCAAGTTATCGTTTGATGTGCTGGGCCACAGTAGCTCAGTTGGCAGAGTGTTTGTCCACTTATCTGAAGGTTGGTGGTTCAAATCCCATTCTCGACATAAACATCATTGGTTGAGCGGTCAGAACCGCTGACCCATAGGTTGGAGATGCGAATCCAGTCGGATGAATGCTGTCGTTGTGTCCTTGGGTAAGACACTTAACCCGCCTTGCCCCCATTGTCTGTGTACACTGGACCTATGAATAGGTGAGTGGTTCCTTGATGTGAAGAGCTTTGAGTGCCTAGAAGGTGGAAAAGCACTACAAAAAAGTGACCATGTATATGTTATATGGAACAATAATGTTTTGGGATCAATATTTATCATGGAGATTTTTTCTTTTCTTACAATAAGACTTGAGCTGTAGAGGGCTGAACAAATAACTGTTATGACTTTTTTAACCACATTATACATTTAAAAAGATTCTTCAACAATACATCATATTTCCAAATTTGTTATCATGACAGGTCTAGGTGTAGTGTCTTACCCAAGGATACAACTTCACAACAAACTACTGCCATCAAACGTAATTAAGCTAGAGGTAGGAGCTATAGAGAAGAATTTATAATATATCGTTGTTCTGGAGATATGCAAAATTAGAATATCAAGTTTACTGTTATTAAAAATGACCACAAAAAATGTGATTAAAAATTGAACAGAAACAAGTGTATTAAGTTATATTACCCTAATAAACAAGGGTATTAAGTTGTATTTTTACCTCAACCAAAACATTTACCGACACATTTTAGCACATTCCTGACACATTGTTAAAATATTGTTTGAAAATCCTATTCATTTTTGTCAATATCGACCATCGCTACTCGCAACTAAAATCACATCAGCACTGCCAAAGTCTATACAAAGCCTTCACCAGCAGCTGTGCGCTAACCATAGATTGAGAACCGCTGGAGTGTAGACTGGGGGTTCAGGGCAGGTCAGATGCACTGACTTTAGACTATTCACAGATGGGACAGCTTGTGTGTTTTAGGATGAATGTGTGTGTGTGTGTGTGCTGGAGGGGAACAGCAGGAGGCAGTGCTTGGATGGACCGCCCCATGTTTGGAGAGGAGAGAAGAAGAGGAGAGGGGCTTGTTTACAGAACATCAGGCTGAACGGGTCAAAGTGATATGAAACAGCTGTGCCATGGACGCTCCAAAGCAGTGGACAGGGTCGCGGTGATGTGAATGGTAGTAGAAATGAGACAGCGGCAATGTCATAGTGAAGATTAATGCTGGAGGTGTGCTCAGTAGTTCAGGTTATGATAGTCCAGTTTAAGATGGTTTAGTCCAGGTTTAGACTGTTTTTAGAATTTTTAGAATTGTCTTTAAATAGCATTTTTAAAGCTACAGTATGTAACTTTTTGGAATTGGCATGTCATCTGCATCATTCCATGGAAACAGTACATTAAAATCATAACTCACCATGGAGATAGATACGTTTTATGCCACACTATGGAAGATTATAGCCAAATAAACAACATTCCCATGGAAACAAGCAGAAGGAGGCCTTTCTTCAAGTAAGAATCAGGTTTGTGGAGATGCAAGCCCACTCACAGTGAGGACACAGGTTTTCAGCAGTTTTTCAGTTTAATAAACACATCCAAATAAACAAAAAAACAAAACATGCGTTTATTGTGTCTATTTTTTAACTAAATAGTTACATACTGTGGCTTTAAGTCTGAATACATTTTCACTTTCCTTCACACACCCCATCAAAATCGGGAGCAAACTGGCTGAACTGAACTTGGACTAGACCAGGACTAAACCAGGACCAGGAAATGGATCAAATTAAATCTACATCAGGCTTCAACCAGCCTCTAACCAGGATCAAACCAAGAAGAGAGTGACTACACCTTATATGATACCAATTAGACCTGCTTATTCCTTCTACAATACATTTTAGGTTCAGTTCTGATGCAGCTTCTAGACCTTAGAGTTAAAAGTTCACAGTTGGTGTTTTTGAGGCAAGGTTTTGGAAAGGTTTAAACTCTGTACATCATAGTGAAATCTCTGATTTGAAGTGTGTTTTAAGTTGAGGACAGACAGAAATGTAAAGAAGTTTCCTAAATCTGGACCTGTCTCGTCAGCAGAGAATAACCAAACAGATCCTGGAGACAAGCGTGAGTCGCAGTGATCCATTGGTGTCAGGCTTTAGACATCACTCAACATGTGCCACTCAAACGCTGTAACTGCTGTCAAACAAGGCTGCAGCTTTTCAAACCTGTTTTTGTTTAGTCCATGAAAAATACATTGGAGGCCAGTGTAGCAGTATTTTGGGAATTATAGAGGGAATTATTGGGAAGAACTGGGCAAAAGTTTTAAACTGAAGACATTTTGCTGCTCATCCAAGCTTCTTCTTCAGTTCTGGTCAGATTGCTGGTGGACACTGCACACCATCCACTGTAGCACAAACTCGGAGTTAATCGAACATTGCTACACAGGGCTCAAGTGGTTCTTTGCAAGCACAGTGGGAAAAGTGAAAGAGGAACAACATGTGGAGAAAGCCCTCTCTGCTTGTGGATATCTAAAATGGGCCTTCAGTAGATCTAAGAGACCTTAAAAACTGGCCAACAGAGAATCGGAACCTAGGAGAAAAGGTGTAACTGTTCCCTGCACAGCTGGTGTGTCTGAAAAGGTTCAGAGGATTTTTTGACAGCATAAAATCCCGGTCTGTTTCAAACCTACAAACACTTTTACACGGAAACTGGTTCACCCAAAGGACAAAACCCCGAGCCACAAACAAAGCAATGTGGTCTACTCCAGCCAGTGTAGTGAAGACCACAGTGAGCGTTACATTGGAGAAACAAAACAGTCACTCCATAAGAAAATGCACCAACACCGTCTCAAGGGCAACTCAGGACCCCAATCTGCTGTGCACCTCCATTTCAAAGCCACAAACCACTCCTTTGAGGTACAGAGCTTAGCCAAAGAAAAGAAATTGTTTGAGAGAAGAGTTAAAGAGGCAATTTTTGTTAGGAAAGACAATCCATCTTTGAACTGGAATGGGGCCCTTAAACATCATTTATCTCCCAATATAACTCCATCCAACTCAAAATAAACAAAAAATATCACTGTCAACAATAGTGATATTTTTTGTTGTTCTTCAAGTTAATGATTTGACCTTTCAGCAAACTTTAACAACCTTTTAATGAAGTTCTGGTGAAATGAAATAATTAATGAAAAAGAATTTAATCAAGTTACAATTTCAAATTAATTGAAAATCTAGTTATTCAGCTAGTTGCCATTTAATTATCCTGTTGCCAAAATATTAAATTTATGTTTTATTCTCTTTAATTTTGTTTTATCTTTTTCTAATAAAAAATTGATTGGTTTCAACCATGTGAAACTGCTCAAGGTGGAATATTAAATGAAACAATGATTAAACAAACTCTATAGTAAAATTAGAGATTAATATGAGTTTTCTCATGGCTGATACCGATACTGATTGTTTAGAAACTTGAGCAACCGATAATATATCGACCCGTATTTTTGGGTCGTTATATATAGGGCAGATTTTGATCATTTCTACCCAAATTTTATGATTTGAAATGGGAACAAACTTATAAACTACCTTATTTCACTGCAAACCCATCAGAGAGTGGTGTAGTCACTTTGCATTTAAGTGTTCAAATTAAGATAAAGGTCTCTGCTTTAGTCAGGTGGTCAACTAAAAGAACATATTGGCCCATGTTGAAGATTTAAAGCCGATAGCCAGTATGCTAAAAAGTGCAAATATCGGCCCGGTATATTGGCTAACCGATAAGTAAAATCATTAAAAATTATATGTCTAAGACTGATTTTTTTTTACACATTTTTAAGGCCCACTGTCACATATCTATCTACACAAGATAGCAATGTAAAATCCCTTTTGGCCACTTTCTAATTCACCATAAATATGCAGAGTCTCTTGACATCCAAACTGTCATTACCAGTATGAGGGTGAATGTGCTGTAGTGAGGAGGAGCGCTCCCTCTCCTCCTCGTTTCTGGGGCCTGTTGACAAGTAGCCGTCAGCCCGTGGGATATAGATCCAGTGGCTGTTGGCAGAGGCTGTGATTGCAGTTGTCCTGCGACCAAGAAGCTTTAGCTGGAGTGGAGCACAGCCCTCCCTTTGAGCGCATCCTCACTGCTCCTCTACCTCTCTCCCTCTCTCTCCCCTGTCTGCCCTGCTCGCCCAACTCCACTCTATTCAAGTAGCATAATGATGTCGTTTTTGCATTGGCACTTAGCACTCATATTACTCAGGTTTAATTGAACAGACAAGTGGATATTTAGTCCATTGTAAATAATTTTTTTATGAGCAAACTGTAGGAGTGGCAAATGTGTTTATTGTGACAAAATACTGTTTAATATGTTGCTTTGAAGATATGCAAATTTGAAATATTAAGTATATTGCTTTGCGTACAATATTGTAACAGGTGACGCCACAAGTTACAAGTCAGATCTGAGGATACCTATAGCTCACTTGCAGTAATAGGTATTTCAAGTAGTTTTCAAGGTATTTTTGAGGAATAAAAACACCTGTAAACAAATACATGTAAGATAGGTATGTTTATTACCATTTAGTGGAACATTCTAGTCACAGCAATAACATCTCCATGGATACAAAACCTGACCAATTAAAGGTCTTCATCACAAATTTAAAAAAAAGAGCAGAAACCTGTAGTGTAATATATATGATCCAGTTATAATAATCATTTTATTTAAAAAATGATTCAGCTAATGATTTGATCAATATTGCCCACCCCTAGTATCGAGTGGGAAGTAGCGTTATCCTGTGGGAGCTTGGGGTAAAAGATGCAGCCTCCTCAAAGTGCAACCTCATCCATCACTCCAAATCAATCCACCTTAATTCAACGTATTGGCTTATTTTAAACATGCCAACATGCATCACGATACAGAGCAGAGCAGTAATAAATATTTGTCACACTTCATAAAAAATGCAGGCTCTGTCCTCGGGGATGGTTAGAACGAAAAATAAACCCAACGAGAAAGAGAAGCACTTTTCCAGTAAACTTTTTCCGCCAACTGTTGGAAAATCCGATGGGGTAAACGCGGCTGGTCCTGGAGCAGTTATCATGGAGCCAATATGGTTGGCCACACCAGCTCCTTCACACTCGGGGCACCATTTTGGAAGTTTGGGATTATCAAATGGTTGCAGCCTGACCTGTAATTCCCCACTGCCTCTGCTGATCAGAGTGATTTTAGAAAGTGCCATAACACATCTAAGTCCATTTTAAAGTTTATACATGATTTAGATATTTTAAGTTGCATGTTTAGTCTTGGTTTAATCCTGGTTTAGGCCAATTTAATGGCATTATTTAAAGCAGGTTTTGGTCTTTGTTATCTCCAGATTGGCCCTGTTGAATTACCTGTTATTGTTCCCTGTAGTCCTGCTCCTGTTTTAGACTGGGCTAGCCCTGGTTTATCAAATGTTTTCATGCTGACCTGTTATTTCCTCTACTTGCCTTTTGCTGATCAATGCGATTTTAAAAAGTGTCAGAACGCAGCAGCCAGAAGCGCCCAAGCGTAATTACTGTCGGCAGAAACAAATGAATAAACAGATGGAGACTAATCCATAGCTCTCACTGTTATATAAAGGGTTTTGAGCTTTTCTCTGCACCAAATCAGTCTGGCCATTCACTCAAAGTTACCGAGGAGCGCTGAATTGTTTTGGAGCTGTGCCTTTTGCAAAATTTATGAGTGTCCAAACTTGACCTTCTTGTTTTGTCCCCAGATTCTCACTATTGGCCATCTGCTACCCACTCACCCCAACTGGCCCGTGTGACCAGCAATCGATGAGCTAGAGAAGTGTCCGTGGAGTTAGAAAGGTTAAATGGGTATTTTGTTAACAAGAGGTGGCGATTTATGACTTAGAATTATTAAGGCTAAGGGCCACTTTATTTAATCTTGCACAACAAGATGGATTGTTGCGATATTTGTGAGTTCACAAACTCATGAGAATCCATCTCGGCATGCACCTGCTGTAAGGTAAATTGGGTGGGCGGACCAATTACAAAGCAGCATTAAGGTTTTTGTGAAAGCTCAAGTGAACCAAAACAAACATGGCCATGCCGACAGACGTACTTCAGCCGATTTTAGCATCAATACAGACTATTTAGTTTGTGAAAAACGTGCAGAAGGTAGGCGCTTTGTGCATTTGTGAACAGGGAATATGTCTGTGCTTTTCTCTCAACTGAATGTAACCAAAGTTTTCTTTCGGCTTGTTCAGCTGTTGTGATGCTTCAACCAATCTGATTCAAATCATTTTCATGACGTTCCATGCTTTCTAATTGCTTTCACGAGAGCCATGATAAAGTGTAGGACTCAATTCGATTCCTATACTTATCAATCTGGTGTGGTACTTTTCTATGGTTATCCCCATAGAAAAGTAGGTTTTCTGCATTTGACCCATCCTTACAATGTGTGGGGCAACCTGTCAGAAATAGTGTTCTATTCAATTATTTGTGGACACATTTTAAGCATAATTGTAGAAACTGTTTTAAATACTATTATAGATTATTTCTTTCTAGGGCCATGCCATTTTGAAAAAAAAGTAATTGCCATTTTTTGGCCATTGCATTTAGATTTGCTATATAAATGTCTAAATCAGTTTGGAGGGCACATTTTAAACAGATTCAGGAACATTACCATTTGAGAGAAAACTGAAAAATAATCTGCTAATACAAAAATCACATGCATTTTAGAATGTGTTTGTAGAGGTCTAAACTACAAAAGCATTATGTTGTTTGTAAAGGACATTCTAATACCCAAATTATAACAGCCTTTACAATTAGACAATTACAACAATTCAAATTGCGATTTTATTGCAATAAACCCTTCAGCCTTATTTCTTTGAATATTAAGCTGTTAATATTTGAAGCGATATTCTGTATAAACTTGACTCTTGACCTTGCTGACATTTTATTGAAATAGTGTACTTGGAAGTTCTGTCTCATAAATTAAACATGCGACTTGTATGTACTTGCTATACTTCTGAGTATAGAAGCATTCAATGCAGCATCCTTGATATCCCTTATAGAACTTCTTTGCATGGAAATAGTTCAAGAATGTAGCTTATAAAAAGTTGCATGTTCTGGTATTTAAATCTGTGCTCTCAGTATATTTTAGCCTAGTAATCTTCCTCCCTCAATCATCTTTCTGACTGAAAACCTAAGAGAGAAAGATGGAGAGATGGTCATTGTAGGCTATTTGATACTTATCCTGTAATTTCCGCCCTGACAAGCAGCTGGACTCATTTTTCCTTGTTCGCCAGTTTCCTGGGTCTTTGAGTATGAGCACTGGTTGGAACTGTATGGGGGATAGATGGTATTCTGAGCCAAAAGCCTTGACATGGAGCCAAGTGTGTTTGGGGGCCACACTGTAGGTATTTAGCATGTTGTTGGAGGCCCCTGGCTGCCTGTTAGCACTCATGTTTGTTAGCTCAGCAGATGTTTTGTGGTCCGCTCTGTGTTGTGTAGCGCGCACCTCTAAATGCTTTTGTTACTGCCGGCTTGGTGACACGTCAAAGCTGTTCGGGCCAGGTCTGCAGAGGTTTCCATTGTTTGCTGTAGCTGGCGGTGTGTGAGATGTGAAAAGCCATGCGTATTCAGCTAGTGCATATTCAGCCACAATCACTTTGGCTTGCGTGAATGTGAGTGCGATAACAGAGCAACAGTGCCCTGCTCCTGGACTCTGCGTGGGGGTACAATCCGAGCCCTTCGCCACCTCATCCGGTGCTAACCAGAGCATGCTAGTTTGTTTTTATGACAGCCTTTTTGGGCATTGTTCTGGTCCGCTGGAGCTCGACCTCCCTACCGTGGGACCGGCCGTTAGCGGGCAGGAAGTGCCGGGAGTGCGCAGCTTGAACACACATATACAGTACAGCACACACCGGCCCTCCCCTCCATCAGCTCTTACTCACACAAACTTTAGGAGGACAATAAAAAAAGTTGCCCTGTGGCACATTAGTTTGCGAGGTGCAGCGGATCCAGGAAGGAGCTAAACTGGACTAATGGCCCCTGTACTGGATGGGCCGGGCTTATCGGCACTGGGGCCCCACACAGCCTGCCCTGACTGAGAGCCTGTTTGTAACGCTGCCCATTTCCTGCTGTTTGTTTTGCATTAACACAGCCGGTAAGGAAATCAAAGCTAGCTGTTAGCTCCTAGGAAAATACAGATGTCTACACAAGGTGGCACTTCTAATTGGAATTGTACCTCCAGCGTACTGGTCTTTCTCACAAAATCCCAAACAAAAGATTGTATTTAGTTCAGTAATACACTTTAACATAAAAATCAATGATACACTCAATCTCTTGCTTATAAATAAGCTAGTATTTAATTCACATACCACAGGGCACTTTTGGCAGCTGTGATGATGAACAAAATTACTCTTTGAACAACACATGCAGGATATTTCCACAAATTGACCAAATCAGCAGGATTTGTACAAAATAATTTCAAAAGTTAAAAGGTGAAACCCTGTAGCTTGGCCCCATACCAAGTCGGCCGATTTCTCTGTTGTGAAGACTCCAGTGTGAGTTGACACGTTTTGTCTGCAGCCAAAGAGGAACTGCTCTAGCGCTCACGAATGCACCAGAACTTGTCAGCACTGTGCCAGGTCGCATAAAAAGATTTGTTAAACAGGGCCTTTTCTGCCTTAAATGAAAGCCAAACACAAACGGAGCCCACGTAGCTTAAACCTGCTGTTGTTGTCAGTGCCACCTCGCCTCCTACTTCTCTTGCTTTGCATATTACCCGCTGAAGATGAAATGAGCTCCCGGGGATAAGAGCAACTTGTATAATAATGAATGTAGATGAGGTTTCAGACAAAAGGTGGGATATGTGTTATGTGGTGCTAGACGGTGCCTGAACAGTAGACTTACATAGGATTAAATGTGGCCTTGACCTTTATGTTGTCGTTCACTGGCTAGGCATGTGTTGTTTTAAGATGGAGACAATAGTAGTGGTTAGGAGTAACCTTTAGGGTGCAAGGAGTTGTGTTATAGGAAGATTAGATTGCATGGCTTTGTGTACATTGCACATTACTAACACGTACCATATATTTCAAGAATAAACATGCAAGTTTATTCTTGAAATATATGGTGTTTGTTGTTATAATTTTGTCTGTTTGGCTAGCAAGTAGTGATTCGCATATTGATCTAACCCTCTTTATTCTTTGGACATGGGACTTGCAAAATCTGCACTGTGAATCCTGATGGCCAGTTTGTACAGACATTAGCTAAATGTCTGATGTGTGATATGGCGGCACAGTGGCAGATTGGCTAGTACTCTTGCCTCACAGTCAGAAGATTTCGAGACAGTTATGAGTACTGCATACCTCACCTGTACTTACTTTACTATAACTATATATTGCATGACCATATACACACGCAATTACAGCTGATGCTGAGAATTAGAATTCAACATACTAAGAAAACAACAATTTTCTAAACCTTTAATAAACACATTATTGGTTGAAATGATTTGTGAAGAATCTGAAAAAACACAACAAATGTTTTTACCAAGGAATGGGTCTCACTGCCCTGCAAAGCTTTACTTTCTGCTAGCACTGTGTATGTACTGTATGCTGCAGTGCTCTTAGACCTTCATGTGGGTTTTTGCTGACCCAGATATGCCAGCTCCAAATTTAACTGTGCGGTTGTCTTGTTATGAAGTTAATACATCATCCACAGGTACCCCGTATAACCTCAATGCAAAACCCTTACTGTAATGCACTATGACATGCCTATTAGCCGCTCATTGTTGATGCTAGCTGGTGGTGTGCGGGCTTGGGAGTAAATGGTTTGGCCCTTATCTGGCCCGTCCTGCTGCAGACTGACCTATGACCCCAGCCTGTCTGTCCCGCCCCTCCCCCCTCCCCTCCCACTCTTCTCCAGCCCAGCACGCTTCAGTGTTTGAACAGCCGGCCCGGACATGAAGGCGGGGGGCGCGAGATGCTCCACGGGATAAGGCAAAAGCGATGCCACAGAGGCCAGATAAAGGCAGGGGAGAAGATAGATAGGAGGTTGCCAGGTTGGGAGGACAAGAAAACGAAACACTGGACGGTTGTTTATGGGATGCCAGGTTTGGTCCACACTTCACAGCAAGGGCCAGAGATAGTGGAAACGAGGGAAGATGCCAGGGTGCCCAGACAAGAACACTGAGAAACCAAGATAAGGGCCAAGCAGCAGTCAACAATTACACCATCAATTTTCGACGGGCCCGCTCCGCTTTTTAAAATCGTTCTCACTGCTCTGAATTGACTATAGCGAGTCTTTTGTCTGAAAACTGTATAGCTTAGTAATTGAAGTCTTACGGTTGGCTATACTTTGAATGATTTGAGGTCAAAAAAGGTAAAGAAAAGCATTCAACTATTGTACAACAATAGAAACCTGAGACTCCTTGACAAACAAACATTCAGTGCTCAAGTTAATAGCGATTTTTTAGTTCTTCCCCTGTGTAGATATATTTTAAAAGCAGCTCAAAGAGTCAAACTATGTGCTATCTGCATCTAATTATAAAACAGGATTATCATTTGCAAACCCGGAAGTAAGGCTGGTGCGCTGTTAGCATGCTAGTTGACAGTTGATAACACCCACTCCGCTCTAGCCTCTGAAAGTTGTAGAACATACTTTTATACTTAAATTGCAGTGAAGAATTAGTATGTTACGAATGTGTTAAGAAAGTGAGGAATGCGATTGGATCGTTGCTAAGAGTGAAGTGAATTAGCCTAGTCCTGTTTTTGACCTTTTTAATACAGTAAAAATGGCACACAGCACCTTTAGTAATGAAAAACAGTGCACATCAAGTAAATAAATAGTTTTGGCTGTTTCTTGTCCAAACTTTTCTTACAATGTCCAAATACTAAGGATTTGTTTGGTGTATAGAGTAAAAACTGAACCGCCAATTTTGTCCACGTTTGTCCTTTCAAAGTGACATTTTTCTTTCAGCTTGTTTTTTAGATGTTGCTGTGTGCCGAGCTGCAGAAGAATACACCATGTCACTGGCATTTAGGTTTTTTGATTTACCAGGACAAATGCTGGTCTGTAACCCTTGGCAACACACATAGACCTGTAATGCATTGTTATAGTTACCAGATATTTCTGGAGCTTGTTTTAATGGTTTTATTTATTTAATTAGAACGAACTAGAATGCTTCGCTAAATTCAGAGTACAGTACATGCCTAAATCAAAATCCTTTAAAGTGGAGCTATTCTGCCAAATCGACTTTTCAGAGCTTTTAACCATGTCATCGTTGTTTCCCCTCATCATTTACTCACCCAAAGTTGTATTTGGAGTAATGTGCATCTTTGAGCAATCTTTAATCGCTTATTTTCAGTAATATTTTCGATCAAACCCCGTTTTTACCATCACCGACATACGGCCACTGCTTCGCACTTATTTCGTTCTCCAATTTTATTTTCTTAATCGGTGATACGCGTAGGATTCGGGGAAAAAAAAATCTGCCTCTCACTAGCTTGATATGTCCCAATTATAACATAACGATCCACGGGTGTCATAGATTATAACAATATAGCAGACACAAGCACAGTAGGTCTTCTTTAACAAGCCATTATTAGTAATTGTATTCAACTGAAAATATCTTGGTCTATTTTATTTCATTGCTAAAGCTAGTGTAATCTGTGTGCCGGTTTAACCCTGGACAAATGGAGATCGTTGCACCTGGAAGGGCATCGGGCATAACACTGTGCTAAATATTCAGGGACACTTAAGAACAATTCATACACTATATATACACTTGCACCACATGGAACCATTTATCGGTGTTATTTTTTCATACCTTTTTTGGGGAAATCTTTTAAGGAACACCAGTAGGGAGAGAAAGGCAAACTAAGTCTTTATTATGATTTTTTCGCCTGAGGTTAGAACAGCCTTGGTGCGGAATCACATGAACTCCTTATGCCTCAACGCATTAAAAATAAATCAATAAAAACCTAAAAAAAAACAGACTTAATGGAAATATACAGGGGGGAGACAGGAGGGGGCCAATGTTCCCCACCAAGACTATTACACAACGGGCTTTCTGTCCACACCACTGCTGAGAGAGCTTTTTCTCCTGATGTTTAGACAGATCAGCAGGACGCTCCATAGACAAATGTAAAGACTGCTAGATAGATGGAAACATTTCTTAAAGGGGCAGTACCCATTTTTTTCATGCAGTAGAGTAATTTTGCTTTGCCGCGGTAAAGATATATTGTAAAAGCAAACCTTGGAATAAAAATGAGACCACGCATGTGCTGTCTGCATCTAACTATAAAACCTTTTTTATGGTCCACAAAGCAGAAAGTAAAGCTAGTGTGCTGTTAGCATATTAGTTGTGGTTAGCATTACTGTGACAACAAAACTCCCTCCCTCTCTTTCAGTTGTTTTTTATGCTCAAAAACACATAAAAAGCATTCTTACTCCACAGAACTAGCTTGGCCTGGTGACGTCACTTTCTTGTCTCCATGGAGATATATAAGTTAAATACTGTGAAACATTCTAGGCAAAGCAATAAAATGTACTCGGAGGCACACAAGTGGTGTACTCTCCACCAGAAAAGTTACATAGTGCACCTTTAACAACTGATAAGAATGAATATAGAGCTAATTAATCATAAATAGTGTATCATTGGAATTGATGAAAAATACATCTGATTCTTAAAATCTGGTCACAGTATATGATCAAGGGCAAAATTGGGTCCCTTAAGTTGAAACTACTTGGTAAGATGGATTGGAGGAAGTAGAAAAACAAAGTTGTGTGTGTGGGCCGAAGTCTTAAATCAAGTTGCCTTTTTAAAATTCATTGGCGGTCGTCCACTCCCCAGTCCATCCTGGCTCTTATATCTCTCTCTAGCCCAACAGCTCTGATTTGTGTAGCAGGATTAAATTCCTCAAATTTGTCTTTCACTCCCACTGGGACACGGCCGTGCTTTTTAATTAATTGATTTTGAAATGAAGTTAGCGGCTGCGCTGGGTGTGTGAGCGGGATCCTCGGAGGGTAGAGCAGGGGTGGGGCATTGTGCTCCTCTGTCTATTGTTCAATATCTTCAATGTGCTGATGATAAGTCTGATTCATGGTTCATTTTCATTAGGTCAGGGCCATTCTGAAATGAAAATTGAGAAATAGAATAGATTTACAAACAAAATTATCAAAATAATTTGAACATTGTCATTGCCAACTGACCCAAGTACAAAATTCACTTGCAGCATGCCCTGTACTTCAGCCAAACTTGTTAATAAGACTGAATACTTATAGTACTGTAATAACTATTTGGACAATGGTTGTTAGTAGCAGGACTTAAATAAAAGTGTACAAGAACAGTTTGTCATTTGGTCCTAGAATTATAAACACTCCACTCTATCCTATAGTTGATACAAAACCTACAGTCTTCAAGCTGAAAGGTTGACCCCTCTGCCCCTCCTAGCATTTGGTTGACAAACATTTTTTTCTGGACTACTGAATTTTGAATTATTTAGCAGGACCCACCTTTTCATTGATCTCTCCCTATCCTGAAATCAAACCAGCAACCTCCTTGCTGAAAAGTTCACTCTGCCACTTCTTTTTTGACTGATACTTTGGTAACTATTACATTTTGAATTATTTTGTGTGCTGTTCTCAAACTTTCTGATTCACTGGAAAAAAATTATCTTTTTTTTTTTCTCAAATTTCCTGTCATCACACCTCCTCTTGCACACCTGTTTTGTCAATCGCACTTGTAAATCCTTGCTTTTTTTGCACTGGACATCTCTGAACCATCAATCGCTCTTTGTAAGCTGAATGCACCATTGTGTTCTTTGGATGCACAATTTTCCCCTTTTCTCTGTTTTTTCCAGGTGCACAGTCCTGTGTTTTTGTTAGTTTGGAAGAGCCCCCATATTGTTAAATGCCTTATGCACTGGGGCTGAATGATGAAATATGAATGGCTGAATAAAAAATATCGAATTGCATTTTTACTTATGCTTATTGCATCCATTCAAATTGTGATTTCGATTTGATAACGATTAATTGGCGCAGCCCAACTGTGAAAACCACTCTTAGATAGATCCGTATTTGCATCACGATTCTCTGAGCTGCTGGTGGTAAGCTGGGATTCTGTTTTGTATTTAATTATTTATATCTGCGGGGGCTTTTGTGCGTCATGTTTTTGGTGGTGGTGGGTCTGCTTGTGCGTACAGCCGGGCCCATGCTGTCTGTTGAAAATTCTTGTCTTTGTGTCTGGATAGCTGTTGCTTTGTGTCTGGGAGGGGGAGTGCTAACTTCCCTCACGACGCTTGTGATCTCAGTGTGTTTACGAGAAGCTATTGACTGGACTAAATGTGTCTTTGGTAAATTGAATAAATATAACATTAATGTATGCGCGTTACAAGTTAAACCTGAATAACAAACAACAAAACAACTTTGGACTCACTTGCTTAGGGCCTTTTAATTAGCGCTGTAGTAAAAATATTGGTAACATTTCAATTTTACTCTACAGCCAACATATTTAAATACAATTCGATACACTGAGTAACACCCTGTAGTAACTCGTAACCCAAACCCTCTAATCATAACCTATAAATACAATTACAAGTTGTTTGACAGTGCCTAACAAGATACTGCATGGAACTTGTGCAGTATATCATTTGCACAGTAAAATAAAGTGACTAAAATATTTAGTCACTGCTATAGTTTTGATCAGTGACTAAAATATTTAGTCACTGATCAAAACTATAGCGTTTGCAGGAGGATGAAGCCCATCCAGGCAATAATGGCCTCATACTGTTCGAAGGCACAGCCGTAAAAGGCTCTTGTCACATGTTTGATTGGTCAACCTCAGCTGAGAGCCATGTCTGCTAATTACTCTGCTATTAACTTGAAATACGTTTATACGACTATTCTTACAGATGGTCTGAGATGGATTTTTTAAGGTGACAACAATAAATACTGGTCTATACCGAGGCAAATTTATGGCAAGTTATAGTTCACAAATATACTTTTCAGTTTTGTAAAAATAATAACAAAAATGTAGCTGGGGCATATGGAGCAATTTGTTGCACGATTGTGTAAACATACGGCCATATTTTAGCCTAATTGCTTCTATTTCCATTTTCACTCATTAGTCTGTTCAAAAAGACAAATCTGATGAGGACCAACTGTGAATGACACATGGGGACACAGACTGGAGCAGCTTAGAAAAAGTATTCTGCAATATTGGACCAATACAGATATCTGGGAAACCGATATCAGTGATACCGTTATATCACCCTTTCCTACCTATTGTCTGCACTTTATTATCATCCCAAACTGTTTAGCATTTTATGAGGGGTGGGCTTGAAGAGAACTCCTACAGAATACAATTAGTGGTGTTTTCAATGTGTTTGTGAGGAGTTATTGACTTGTCTAAAAGCTTTGTGTCTGCCTTTCCTTTGTCCAATTATTAATATCTGCATCTGTGTGAATGACAGACCAGGCTCCCGATGGACTTTATTAAACCCAGTTAGCAGACGAGGATCTCTGCTCAGAGATTAAGACGTGTGGTTTAGAAAGGCATCGGTGGTTTGGGAGACACAATTATCGCGAGTGTGTGGAGAGGAATCAGTTGCGCAAAATCAACAACAAACATGTGACCTGAAGCCGTTTGACACATTCAGAAACACTTCCTCCTCACATGTTTGGTTGTGTTGACTACATCACACCTCACGCTATAGACACGTACTCATTTGTGTATGTGTAACCACTTTGTTACTTCTAGGGATACAATGCGACTCTTAATTTGAACCTAAATCTGCTGCATATGGGACAATATTGATATTCTGTGTCACTGCCAAAATCTATAGTGAGCAGCTTTTTCTGCAAGATCTGATGATGTAATGGGAATTGAATTTTTTCTTGTTCCTGAATACCTTCATTTATCAAGATTTTGTAGGTATTTTTAGGGTTATATGAGCAAAAACCCCTTGCCTCATTCCATTGTGCTCTATGCATGGTCAGAACTTTAAACATCAATATCTCAGAAGTACCCAGAATGCAGATAGAACCTCATAATTCAAAGTGGAAGGATTATCTTTGTTGGCGATTATCACAATCATCCAAAATGTGCCATGAACGATTATTGTCATCCGTTTTCTCTCATTGTTCCATCTCTAGGTACAACCTCCTATTTCTTTCTTTTCCCTTATAACATGCACCAAAGTAAATCAGCAACCTCCCAGAAAGTGATGCATTGTTGTATTGATTTAGTATGTTTTATGTTGGATGCCCCTCCCATATGCAATACACTGACAATAAAAATCAGTAGTCAAAATCAATGTTTCGGTCATTGAAGCAGTGTAGCTGTGCATGCTAAAAGCTCCTGCGATAAATGTATGCAGATGACTACAGAAACAGTTCATATGGAGCTATACACTTTCAGTGGCAGACGGTAAAGTAGATCATTTAAATCTATGGATGCATTTTAAAGGCTAAGTTGGACACAGGAAAATCACACATTTGCATCTGACGAGGGCAGTGTCAATCAAACTTGCCTATGTGCAGTAACCATGGAAACCTAGTGCAGCACTTAAGTTTAAGGTAACATCCATCCTCAAATAGGCCTAGACGAATTAAATTAAGCCAAATGAACTTGTCCGATTGCCCTGAAATTATTGTTGAGCGAAGCTGGTTTTGCAGATAATGAGTCAAGATTTACTTTTGTGCATTATTGCTGAGGGAGTTGATCCACAGATCTTCTGTTTGCTTTTTAAAATAATTTGGCTAATTTTCATTGCTGTGCGCTTGCAACAGAGATAGTGTTTTTTTTTCCAATAACATTCAGTTTTGGTCATCGATCCTGATCCCTATTCTCAAATGAAATTAAAGGTGCATTATGTAACTTTTCTGGTGGAGCTTAAAGCACTTACATCTCAATAGCGATGTTATTGGTTTACCTGGAATGTTCCACAGTGTAACATTATACTTATCTATCATGCTACATTCAATCACAAGTTTTATTGCTAATAAAATACCTTGAAGAACATGCATTATTATTGCGAATGGGTTCGCCTGTCCAAAAATATGACATATTTTTCCAGCTGGCGACTGTTTGTCTCCATGGAGATAGACGTTTAAAGCCGTATTGTGGTACATTCCAGGCAAAGCAGTAACATCTCTGTGGAGACAAGCAAGCACCTTTAAATGCTGGGTAGCCTATAACATATAAAAGTCAACCAGAACCAGCCAAAATATCTCGCTTTTGTCTAATAAATCTCCCATTCTCTTCCCCATAACCCGTTCCAGATCACACAGGGCATGGAAAATATTAAAACATTCACTAAAAGATTTATTTATATCTTCTCTCTGTGTTCTTACCTGGATTATAGCACCCAGCTTGACACAGCTTTCAACACCTCCGGCCCCTTAGGATTGGAGGCGCTGTTCCGACACAATGAAGACGTCTCAGAGAGCGTGTGAGAAGCCCTGCGGCGCTAGCAGCAGTTAGCGCCTGTGCTGCTACTGGGAATGCTAGGCAATCTTTAAAGTTAGAGAAGAGGCGCTAGTGTGAATTTTGCTCTTACCTGAATGCATAGTCCTTATTTCTACTCTAAACAAGTTTTACCCATGATACTGACAATATGGCCCAGTCCGTCAATTTATTTATCACGTATGCTTTTACTGTAGCGCCTCCTAATCTTACGAATGTATTTTAATAAAACACAAGCTCATAAAATGTAACCTTTCAATGGCAAATGAAAAATTATAGCCTAACAAAGAAGGGCGGCATTTGTGAATGGGTAAAAAAAGTTGGAATAGAAAACACTGCAAGTAGCAATTAGCTAATAGCTCCATCGCTAATTTAGACTTTTTATTGTAGTCATGAGGACAATGCCAGAGCTGAATTGTACTTGCTAAGTAAAAATACGTTGTAATTTAGGCCCATGTCCGTGGTTACTGTCAGTGGATCTGCACTTTTTCTTCATGGGGGTCACACAGCAGGTGCTTATTGTTTGGCACCAAGTTCTGTAAGATTTAAGCAGCAGTCTGCAATTTGATGTACTGTGAAAAGTTACTGAAGTGTACAGTTGTGGGCCTATATTGTAGTTGAAAGAGATGTAAATGTAGCATTTGTAAAACAGGAAGGTCTGGGGGTTTGCTCCCAGGAGTTTTTTATTAAAATAAGCAGTATTTCCTGCATTTTGGTGTATTTTATCAGGCTGTCAACCTGACTGACTAAAGAGTACATGGCACCCCTCTCGTAATTATACTCCTGAAGTTTAGTTGAGATCAGCAAATGTAACTTAACCAGCACCAGCCAAATACAAAAACCTGACCCCCTTTAACAGTTTATGGCCACAGCATGTATAATCAATATTTTATTTTATCAACTGCCCAGTACTGTCAAAAAATCAGCACTGCCCAACTGCCCAAATAAACCAAATCTGCAGCACAACCAGCCATAGTTATTCACAAACAAATCAGTTATTGGGCATGAGCTGGGCATGCATGGACAATCTTGCATGTGGATTCATTTCATTTCACTTCAATTAATTTTTGTACAGCCCAAAATCACAACAGCAGTCGCCTCTTAGGGCTTAACAGGATCATTGATTTAACCAACAGAAAGTTAGAAAATCCAACAGTGAAACAGCCAAGCAGATTAACCAGCATTCATAATGTAATAGATGAGAGAAGTGGATGTTGTCAGCATCACTGAAGCTTTTATTTCATGTGGATAGGTTTTATAGTTGTGGAGAAATGCACCTTTAAAGTTTACAGAGCCCTGATTCATTATATAAAGCAGAGCCTACATGTGCACACTGACGTGATCCGTGGAGACATGTGCGATGTTCGTGCCATTAATTAGATCAGATGTTTAACTCAAAAACACTCAGAAAAGGGCTGTTTACTTTCCACAACTTAGGTGTTATTAAGAAAGAAGCGTGAGCCGTGACGGGAGAGGCAGAGGAGAGCTGATCCTGTGAGCAGAGCCACATGAGCGGAGCAGAGAACCACAGAGAAAGGGGAGGGCTGCACCGGGAGACGGCAGCGAACGCCGCACACACCACAGGGTCGGGAGGAGAGAAGGAGAGGTTTGACTTTTGGACTTAGAAATCATTTTAAGTGAATAAAACAGCACATCATGCGTATGAGAGAGAACTATCCTCTCATTAGTGTGCCTGTTTTTAATCAATGTATGAAAAGAAAACTGGCTCCCCACTCGGTTAGATTGAAAAGTATATCAAAATGTTGAATCAAGAAAAAGCATAGTCTAAAATAATATAAAAAAGTGAGAAAGAAAATTGACTGGAATAGGAATAGGAAGTGTAGTATTGGCTAAAGTGCAGAGGCTGAGTTGGCAGTTGTGGTCGTCAGCACCCCTCCTCTGCTCCGTGACCACAGGCCTCCTCTGCACTTCATTTATTGTCAGTTTTTATTTGATTTCTTTTGGCTGCTGTCATTTCTCCCCTCCCCGCTCACCGCCCCAGACGCCCTGCCGCTTTTGTTTTTCCATCGCAGCTACAAAAATGGCCGACATCCTTCTTCCCTAACCTTGATTTTAAAGGGGCAGGGCTGGAGCTTTGTGTGTCTAAGCTTTGTGCATTAATTACATGTTTTCAAAATGTGCCTCTTTGGTCTCAGGTCGCGTTGTGCCACAATATTTAATAATGGCGGATTGAAGCGGTGTTGAATGGCATGCTTTGTGTTGTATCAAAAGAGTAGCAAACTTGTTTTGGGAAAGCAGAGACCGCAGGACTGTTGCCTATTGTGGAGTTTGCTTTAAATATAATTGCATCTGAATTGTGAAATGTGTTCAGTGTTGGTTTGGGTATTAGTGTTCATAAAATTGACTTCTAAATTGAGCCAGCTAGCAAGACATATTTTAGTTTTAGTCTTTTAATTTATATTGTCAATATATGACATAGTTTTAAAAGGGTCTTGATCTGTACCTGAGCATAAGAAACTGCTATTATTTTGTGTTGAAATTTACATTCTACCAGTGGTGGAAGGTAACAAAGGACAAGTAGTAAAGTACTGTACTTAAGTAGAATTTTTAGGTATCTGTGCTTTATTTAACTACATTTTACAGTGGATGCTTTTTACTTTTACTTCACTACATTTGAGAGCAGGTATTTGTACTTTCTACTCCACTTCATTTTGTAACTGGACTGAAAAGTAAAAAGTACTTTTCATATGATTTGAGGGGTTATTTTTCCCATGTTTGCGGTAACATCCTCACTAAAGTTTGTCAGGATGTAGATTTTTCATACCTCATTCAAGTGTTTTTATAGCACCAACCAATCGACAATTTGAAATCTATTCTTTTCTCTCTGCATTGTCTTGTCTTTAAATGGAAGCAATCACAGGAGTAGAAAAAAATCCTAAAATAACTTTAATTGCTTATCATTTAGCTCAACAGGCAGTTAAACCGTCTTACTTAGAGGTAATTGTCTAAAAATACTGTGAAAGGTAGAGGTAATTTACCAGTTCAGACAATAAAATCCAAATCAAAACAGCATGAGAAATGATCTGTGATAAAAGTCAATGGGAGTCTTGCATAGATGGGTCCACTCCTATGTACTTGTCAGCAGTCCAGACTCATGCATTTGTTTAAACATTGCTTGGTTTTCTCTATGCTCTTGACCCTACGGTGTCTTTTTCAAACACTTTTTCAGGCAAGCAATCTCCCTGCAGTTAAATGTGCACTATGTAACATTTCTGGTTGAGGGTATGCCACCTGCTTGTCTCTATGGAGATATCCTTGCCCAAAATAGTCCATATTATGACATTACACGTAGCTATATTGCATTTATTCAATTACAGATGTTTGCCTTGCTCAAAAAGACATGCATTCTTACTGTGAGTGGAATCGCCTGTCCACAGATCTGACCTGTAACTAGGTTTATACTGTGGAACACTCTAGACAAAGAAATAACATCTCCAAGCAGAGAGGGGACCTCAGTTACATAGTGCACCTTTAAATTGGTTGATTTTTTTTTTTTAATTTATAACCACTTCAATTTCTGAATGGTTGAAAAGTTGAAAAAATCTGCATATTTAGGAGGTCTATAGATGTTTACGTCTTGTTTGGAATAGCATATTGTATTGGAGATTATGGAGTGTCTCTCCGGGGTGTAATGTAGGTGAAGTAATGATGTTTTTCTCTGTAGCTTCTGGCATTTGGCCTGTAAAACTGCCCCGGAGCATCTGCTAACCAGCCTGAAAAATCAAGTTTGTATGCTCCTTATGAGAGCAAGCCCATCACATGACAGAGCAGCTGACCTGACCATCCTTTTGTGTTTAAGATGAACACAGTTTTTGCCAGTAGTATTTTTAGTCTTTTATAATTTAGTTCAAAGTATATTTTTGCTGTAGAAAACATGCTAACTTTGCTTATTTGATAGTGGCTATTTTTTCATTCTTCCAATATATGTGGGCTGAACGTTTTATCAAATGAATATGAAAACTTAGTCATGTCATAGTTTTGGTTTGCAACATTTGTGCTAAAAAAAACCCAAAACAAACTAACGTTGTGACACAAATGTGCGGTTACTTTGTCAATTGTCCTAAATATTTGTCTCAGTGAATGTGACATGCAACCAGTAACAAACAAATATGCTAGTGTTGTCACGATGTTAGCCTTTGCTATATATATTAATATTTTATCATCTCGGACAGCTGTCAATCACAAGACTAAGCCCCACCCACTGCCCCCCTCCTCCTTTCAGTTCTTCCTTTCGGTATGATACACTTCCAAACCAATTCCCAAAATATATGCTGTTGTCTATAAACTTGAGTACCTGCCAGTCCGGAGCTAGAAGTACCTTATTAAAATGACACCCACCCGAAAACCAATTCAGAGCAATCCAATTAGACTTCAAATCACTCATCCCAAAACGATCACTCTATCACTGCTCATAAATCATGGTATAACTGATTTACCTCCATCGAGCGGTCGAGCCGTGTAAAAGGCGTTTTAACAGGTAGCATTACTTCTTAACGCGGTCTGCGCCTGTCCATTATAGCACCATTGATTCCAGTTTCCTTCACTTTGGAGGTGGGTAAGTTGTAAGTGAGGAGGAGGAGAGGAGTTCTGAGTGGAGTGCTTAATTTCATCTCCTGACAGTTTTGAGCACATCTAGACGTTGTGATGTTATAATGCTTGTTAGGGATGGTCCATACAGGCTACAGTAGAGCTGAAGATCTTTGCCAGGTCCGGTTCGGGTTTAAGTTTTATCATTTTAGCTCCACTGTGAAATGGAGTCTCGTTGAAGGACTATTTATGTTTGGAAAAAAGTTTTGAATACGCAAGAGCAGATAGTGTGGACAGCATGGCACATGCAGCTGTAAAGTCTGCCTCGCTTTTACAACACGAGGAGCCCTCGTTTTACCTTTTATTCAGCCACACGGTTAACATTATCGCTCCTGATCTGAAAACTCTCTGATGATGGTCTTCTGTGTGTGTGTCTTGCACGTGCACTGCTGTGCTTTGTGTGGAAATACAGTGCAGATGTTCAGAGCGTGCCTGTACCTGATATATATCTGCCACATTAATTAAAGACTCGACTCTAAAGGCGACACATTGACGTGCTCTACATGCTTCAAAGTTTTTTCCTAGTCATCGCTGTCGATTACGTCAACAAACTGTTACAGCTCTAGGTATCAGAAAAAAAAAAATCCATATCAGACCATCCCTAATTCTTGGTCATGTTGTTTCTCCCACGAGTTGTTTACCGTTTGGAGAGACGCTGGTGTGTTGGGATGAATGTAAATGCTGTCTTTTTGCTTGCTACTTGAAAGGGCCCTAAGCTCTGCCGTGTTCAAATTGACATTTTAAGATAGTGCACCCTTGAGATGTTCTGAGAAAAAGCACAAATGGATTTTCGGGATGTCCCAGTTGCGTCAGCGGGCTAAAAGCTACAAGGGTAAATCGCAGACTGGCAACTGGAAAGCGTGTATCACTTGTGTCTTTGCCATTTCTCCAAAGATGGGAGAAAGCATCCAAAAAAGAAGAGAAGAGCAGTCAGAACGCTAGAGCCAAGTGGAAAAAGGAATCCATTATTAAAAGCAGGGCTAATTCTCCAGCTGTTGTGCATTTAGTGAGCAAGACGATCCGCTGGGGTTGGAAAGTCACATGGTTGGCTCCCCAGCGCTTATAAAGGCATAATTTAATTTCGTTTTACTGTCACACAATGAAAATTCAATACAGCGCATGTTGCAGTGTGGCAATAGTGTTTCAGATGTGTTCTTTCACAGTGGGAGAGTGGTTAGCTGTCAAGTCTTTTAGAGGTGGTTGGGTGTTTATTCTTTATCTATAGTGACAAACTTTTTGTATTACAAAATAGGCATTAAAGGACATTAAGGCAGTAGCATTTTTTGTGTCCTTGCATAGTTGCAGTGGTTACGCTGCTGTTTCCGAGCGGAGGCTGAGGGTTAGATTCTCAGGCCATTTGGCTGAGGTGCATGGGAGTACATTTCCTCCCTGTGTTACTGTGGCCTGTATCCCGCTCGCTCCCAACTGTTAGATGAAGTGTTGATTTTATATTGTGAATGATATTAGCATGTTGTTATGTCATTCAGCAAATTACCTTCACAAACTTGTTCTCAAATGTATGAGCTTTTTAAAAATTGATTAAGTTAGCAGTTTATATTTCAGTCTTCTCTCAATATAATCACAATCGCAATACTTATTATGTCTTAATTTTGTCCCAAACTGTGCAGCCGTAGCATGCACCCCACCGAGAGTCCATAATCATTGAGATAACCTTCAGCCAACCACCACCCCTATTCATGGGCTTCAGACTGGTGAAAAATTAGAACTGTTGCCATAGCAAACAAGAATTTGAAAGTAAGTACCATATTTAAATGAGAAAAAATAATCAAAACGTTGCATAAAACAGGACGCTAATCTCACAAATAACAGGAACAAACAGCTTAGTTTATATATTTTTTGAGCAACATGTCAGTACAAAACATTACATAAACGGAGAGAAATGATGTATTGGTTCTGGAAAGGGAACTCATATAGTCCTAACCTTAACAAACAGAAGTACACATGTCCTAACACAGCAGTTATTAAACATACATGGTCTTCATAAAGCTTTTATTTGTTTGGCCCGGCTGTTGCTGAAGTAAACAGGGTGCATGATGTAAGCCACGGAGTCTTTGGAACCAAGACATCAGAGGAAAGCTTGCGTCGTGCATTGGGCCCGGAGCGACCACAATTTGTTTGGAATAGCCAGAGGTCTGAAGCATGTTGTCGACAGCTGTAGCGGGTTCAGAAGAACACAACTTACAAGAACCAAAGTCAAATCTGTTCGTTTGAAATGAACACAGCTGAATCTAGACCAACAGGTTGCGTTCAAGTGATATTATATCCTAGAAAGTCTATATTTTGAAATGGAGTTGGAGGTCAGGTCAGAATTCTATGGTGGAATTTGCCCTTCAGTCGTCAAAATGCAGATGTTTTGACCTGATATATGGTTAATATCTCTGTAATTACTGGACCTGGCCACATGAAACAAAAACTGGCACAAATTCGACGTCGTCTCTGTGACTATAAATAAACAAGTGAAAATATTCATGTGGTATCATAATATCCTAGAAAGTCTATATTTTGAAATGGAGTTGGAGGACAGGTCAGAATCCTATGGTGGAATTTGCCTTTCAACCGTCAAAATCCAGATGTTTTGAAGTGATTTATGGTTAATATCTCTGTAATTACTGGGCCTATCCACATGAAACAAAAACTGGCACAAAGTTCGAGGTCGTCTCTGTCAGTATAAATAAACAAGTGAAAATATTTTCTCATTATAGATTCAAAAAGTGGTGCCATCATTCAACACCAAAGACGTGATTGCTGTCAGTTGAAATTACTTTTAGCCATAAGATTAATACTGCAATTCTGAGGAGTCGATACATAACTAATAATGATATGCGTCAGTATTTGTGGATCTGTGAATCTCCCATAGAGTTATATAGGCTCCTGCCCTCCATCTGAAATTGTGACATCAACATGAACACAAGCTATTAAGCCTATATACTGAAGCAGTGCATTCTGGTTAAAATGTATGGCTGTAACAGTGTACTCTGGGGGTGCATGCCGTATGTTAATTGACCACGTAGGGTGCATATTTTTAGATGAAGGCTGAAGTCCACACTTAATTATGTGAAAAACAACATGTGTGCGCTGTGTATGAGCAAAGCGGTCGTGCCCACATCAGTTTCCAAGGCCTAATGATGGTATTTGCATTAGCCCGCATAGATCTTATAGATGCGCTGGAAGTTACAGTGTGGACATTTGAATATGATTTTTACTTATTTATGGTTTGAGCAAAATTATATACATAGTATTTTTTCTTGAATGCATTCAGAAGAAAAATGAGGGATATCAGTCTGGTCACCACGCCCTCCTTCGCGCCTCACCCCAGGCTCAATCACGACCGTGCAATCAGATTTTTTTTATTTTTCGGTGAAGCATATGAAACGAGGGAGCTTACTCTTCATTTCACTCATCGTTTTGAATAAAATGACTTCTAACCTCAGCTTAACAGAGTTTAGTGCTTCACTCATTGATTCTGCAAAAATCCCAATGTTTTTCAGTCCCGTCTTTTTTCCTCGTAAGCAGCCATACTCATTTTGATTTGATCTGATTTTCAGTCAGTCACGTCCAGCTAAACTTGGGGAGATTCACTGGGGACTAGACTCACATCTTCGTAAAGTACTGAAGAAATGTGTATTTTGGATCTCTGGCAAACATTTTTCACCATAAATTTAAAGTGTCAAAGAAGAAATCCATATTTTTAGATGTAAAATGAAGTACAGGGAGAACATCTCTTTTTAAGAGGACGTCTGGGGAGACATTATCTCAGTTGGTAGAGTGTTTGTCCACTGAAGGTTGGCAGTTTGAATTATGCTCTCGACATAAACATCCTTGAGCGGTCAGATCCACTGACCCACAGGTTACCGGTGCGATTCCAGCTCCCACAGATGAATGCTGCTGTTGTGTCCTTGGGCAAGACACTTAACCTGCCTCACCCCCAATGTCTGTGTACATTGGTGTATGAATGTGTGAATGAACGGGTGAGTGGTTCTTTCTTGTAAAGTGCTTTCAGTGCCTTAAAGTTGGAAAAGCTCTATATAAAAATGTGACCATTTACCATCTTGACTTTATACTAAAAAAAATAGAAAAATGCCCTTGAAGTAGAGGTAGGTATGTTGAAATAGTTGTGGAAAGTAAAAAACAAAAAAATTCCAATCAGACACAACAAGCACAAAAGTTCATACTTATAATCCTTTCTCATTTTTTGCAATTTTTTGCAATACTACCTCAATGGAGACATTTATCTAATAGATTACAAAAATAATGCCTTATTATATCGTAGTATTTTTGTCAGTATCATCCATGCCAGTCAGGCTAAATAAATGCCATGAATGCAATAGCAATTTTGTTACCAATACCACACGATGCCTCCAATTATATTTAGATTTTTCCATTTTACTTGCAGTATCCATTGTAGCACTAAACCCAACACAGGCTAATGCTCCCGTGATGTATAATTAATGTATTATTGGGGGTAGAAGCCACAGGAGCAGCATGGAGCCACATTAGTGCAGCCCTATTTGGAGTCTTCTCTTTCAGTTTCTGCTGCTGAGTGGAGTGGCTGCTTCAAAGACCCCTCCTCTGCTGTACTGGTGCTGGTCCTGGGTCAGACTCATCCCCACTGGCCCCTCAGCCAAGATCCATCAGAACCAAGGCTGCCCTCCCACACAAAAGACATCAAACACACGCTGGATAATGCACACAAGATACAAGATAGGAAAAAACAACGCAGAATAATTGGGGTAGTATTTGTATCATGTTGCTGAAATGGCACAAAAAACAAAACAAAACAACAAATACATATAAATACAGAAACTAAAGAACTTTTTGCTTTGAACTTACAAACTATTGGTACAATTGGTAAGAAATCAACGAGGCATCTGGATAAAGAAAGACCGTTTTCAAAATATTTCACCTCCAACAAATAAAAATCTGAGTCAGTTCACTTTTTGCAATTAATAACATTTTAATTGAACTGAGATCCAATCATTTCAAATCATCATTATCAGCTTGGAGATCAACAGCCACTTGGTAAAAGCATCTCATTTGGACTAGAGTTCATAAAATTAAGATTGAAAGTAATTTTTTAAATAAAATTGGAAAGATGGGGTGAAAAATACTTATACCCATACCCATGCTATAATTTGAAATAATAACTGGTTTATACTTTTTAAAATTTCAAACTCGATTTCGATACTGAGGACAAGACTTGATACTGAATACTGATGCCGATACCACGATGATAATAAAAACACTCTCTTTAGACAATAGAATGTAATTTTCAACATAAAAAAATAGTACTTCCTTTTATATGACCATGTGTATATCTGTGTGATCCCTCAGTCGTCCAGGCAGGTTCCATAGTGGTCCATGGGCGAATACTAGTCTATGTGTCTTATACTTGTTCTGAAATCATTCTAAAGCTACTCACAAATGGTTCATTTCTGTCCTGTGAATATGACTCACAGTTTTAGTATCAATTTGTATCTGATTTTTGATACTTTTGACAACCCTAATACTTTTACATTTGAACTTAAACTTTTGTGTTTTTTTTTCGTTCTCCATCCCACGCACCTGTCCTCCTTCCAGACTCTTGTCCAAAACCATCCCTCTTCTCTGCTGTCAGGATGGACAAATGAAGCGCGCCATGTTTTTAGTGTGCACTTTGGTGTGTGTTAGCATTGCACGGTTACCTTCCCCCTCTCTCTCTCTCTCTCTCTCTCTCTCTCTCTCTCTCTTTGTCTGTCTGCATCTGGCCATTCTTTCTCTTCTCCTCTCCTCCTTCCTGACCAACCTCTCGCACACCTGCTCCACACTGTTACCCCCTGACAGATCACTGACACCGCGCTGTCTCTGAGGCCATCCGCTGCATTTGGTCATCGGCGTGTGCACTTGCAGACACAGCCCCCCCGCTGGGTCAGTCTGGCAGTAGTCATTTCTCAAGCCGCTAAGTAAAAATGGAGTCTATGGAAGGACGGGGGAGAGCAGGAGCCTTGATGGAAGTGCGTTGGTTGTCATAGGTTATTAATAAAAATGAGCTCAGACTGACTGCTGGGTGGGGTGGCCTTTGCGAGCTTCCTGTTCACCCTCTGTGACTCTTTGACATGACTGGGCACAGCACTGACTTGAATTAGCTGAGTGGGTTTTACCTTGGTGTGAGCGATGGCCAGTTCGTGTTCAAGTTTAGTTTCATGTGAGAATGAGTATGAGAAAATGAAACGGGTTTTGAACGCTATGCCAAATTCTTATCTAAAAAATGTATACAATTAAAATCATTCAAGCTTTTTTGGCTCATTGAATGACAAAATTATTGATTTGAATTGACAGTAGTCACATTTTTACTGAATGACATAAAAACAACAAAAACATGTTTTAGATTGACGTTTTTGTTTAAAATGCAGATGACTATATTGAAATGGTTCAATATAGATTTTTTTTTCCTTTCAATACCAAAATCCAACTGATACATTGCAGTGACATCCCACTGGGGGTGACTGCATGTATGTCTATGGAGGAACCAGGGTGACACAGCCTAATTTTAAGATTGCCTGAAACTCAAAACTCCAAAAAATAAAAATCAATATACATAATAAAGACAAAATGGATTTAAACGACACATTTTCAGGAACTTGTGATCAATACGAGCGTTCCTGGTCTGAAAAGGTGAGAGTGACTGAAAAAGCCAATGCCATCCAGCTTGTGACTGTCATTTTATTTGAAAGAGACTTGTTTAACAGCACAGATCAGCTCCCCGGTGGTAGTTCCCACTAAGTCAGTTCTTTCTGGTGAGATTGTGTTTAAATAAAGCACAATTTAGTGCAAGTCTAACTTGAGTAACAGTAACAGTATCAATATTTGAAAAAAAATCTTGAATACGCTGATATATTGCCCATCCCTTTTTTAAGTGTGGGTAAAGGAGGTGTGAATATGCAAGAGAATATATTTAGTCCTAATACTGCAGCTTAAACATAATCAAATATAACATATACATTCTCACAGACTGAGATTACAATGCCTTTTGTTTGTCTGGCTGTGGCACAAGCATCATTACGTGGGCTGTGTTTGTGCGTGGGTGTGATAAGTCTAATCCTTCCTCATGCAACTCCTTTGTGTCCAGCGTGCGTGGATTTGATGATGGGCTTATTATGAGGGCTTAAGGAGGCGGGCCATGTGGGCAGGCTGTGGTCAGGCTGTGGTCACCTGCTGTTTTAAGCACAGCAGATGCCCCAGTCAGAATACAGGAGGACATTTATCCCTCTAAATGACCGGACATTACTATCTGTCATCACTGTCTGCCAGTCAGCGAGCCTTGTCATCTGCTACACGAGTCTGCTCTGGTTAAATATATTTCAAATTCTTGTCAAATTAAATAGATTGTAATAGATTTTGAAATATTTTTGACATGCATGTAGTTGTAGTGTTAGTGCAGAAACTATTCCATAAGAAGTAATAGTAGTTAAAGGTGCTCTATGTAACTTTTCTGATGGGGTCCACTACCTGTTAGTCACCATGGAAATTTTATTGCCTCACCTGGTTTGTTCCACAGTATTGCACAAACCTATAAATCTATCTTGCATTTATTTCTTTCTGGACTCCAAAATACCTTGATAAACAAGCAATCGTACTATGAGCGGGGTGGTCTCTCCACAGATCTGACCTGTTACTTATACTGTGGATAATCATGGCAATAATGGCTGACACTCCACCAGGAAAATTACGTAGTGCAGCTTTTACAAAAGTACACAATATTTGAGCGTAAATAAGTTAAGCCGTTGGGTTTCTACTATGCTACAACTACAAAAACTACAACTACAAAAACTAGTACTACTCTCAAGTACTTTTACTTCTACTTAGTCCTTTGGAGCATTAGTATGAAATTGGCAATTTTGTATGGAATTGTTTAACTTTTTATACAAACAGCTCAAATAAACTAAACTGAACCGATCTGATTTTTTGCCATTATTTATTCCCCTACCAGTTAAACAACATCAACATAATTACTATTAATTAAATGTACAAGGTATTACTAATAAAACAGCATTTTCTTACCAAGTCATGCTCAGTGGCAATTCAAAACTTGGCAACAATAAAAAGTTATTGTCACTTTCACTGCAAAATAGAAAACTGTTGAATTCACATCATTTTATTCCAAGCTTTTTTGGCAGTCACGCTTTCCCAAAGTAACCATATTTTGCTTGTAAATTTTTGAGGTGTGATGGTTCTAGCTGTGCTGTATTTGAAGCTTTGATTTTTTTTTCTTTTTTGCTGCTGCAGGCAAAGAACTTGTCCCTAAAAAAGTAAGTTTGTAATTTGGGCTTGCTGACCCAGTAAAATTGAATTAGGATGATCCGTACAGGGCAAGGTCGTGGTTGAAGCGGACTGGGGGCAGGGTGAGGTAACTTCCTGTAGTTGTGGGAGTAGTGATCTCATTTGTTTAGGTGTCTCGCTGCTGTCGCCTCTGTCCCTGAGGGACTGAGGCTGCAGTTTGAGTGGGACCCAAAGCTCCGAGACGTGTCCCTAGGGCTCTCATGGTTACTATGGGCCCCTGTCTGCCCCACTGTGCTAAAGCATGAGGGGCCAGGGGGGAGAAGAGGGGGGAGGGGTACGGTCACCAGGGAGAACTGTAATGAGGTAATGCATGGAACTTGTGCTGTGACTGTCACCTGAATGTGCATTGTGCAAATCAGTGGTTAGAAGTGGTCTGGGTAGTAGTAGTAGAATTTTGAATGTAATAGTAATAGTAGTAGTAGTAGTAGTAGTAGAATTTTGAATGTAATAGTAGTAGTAGAAGTGGTATGGTCTTTTGTGGTCTTTTAAAATAGATTTACTAATCATATATGTAAATGGGTTCATCTGACCTGGAACTTAAATGTGCACAATGTAACATCACCCTTTTATTTCCATGGAGTTGTTGCCTAAAATGTCCCACAGTACAGTATTAAACTATATCTCCATGAAGACAAACAGGCTGCGCCACCACACAAAGTTATCAGTATGATCTGTCTAGAGGTGACCCGCTCAACATAAAAAGGTATTTTTTAGCAATAAATAAATGCAAGACATTAATGTTTAATGCAATACTGTGGAACATTTCAAGCAAAACAATAGCATATCCATGGAGACATGCAGGTGGCAAACTGTCCTTCTGAAAAATGACATGGTGTACCTTCATAATGAGTACAGTCACCGTGGTTTTGTTGTTTGTGTGTGTGCAAGCCCGAACAAGGAAAAGTTCAACAATAACTGACTCCCAGTATCCAGCATTTTTGTGGATGTCTCTCCCCGCTCTTTCCCCCATTTCACTTCTGTCCGATGACACAAACAAACCATAATCTAGGCAAAAATGTGAATATGATCAGATACACAGTAGCTTCACCAGCTGACAAATGCTGACCTTTACATAAATATATTTACATTATAAACGTGCTGTCCAGTGGAATACAGTGAATACATTTCTCCACACACCCATCAGTCATTCCTCTGTGTCAATACCCCACCACTCACGCAGGGATTTGAACTGTGCTATTTCAGCTGGGGCCGACCTCAGCTGGCTACATATAGTCTCACAGAATGTAGCGACAGTGCAGAGGAAAGCAAATGAAACAGGATACTCTGGCCTAGGGATAGTCCACAAAAAGAAAAGGAGAAAACGACACGTATTCGGTGACTGAAGGCGTCATGGAGACAGGCTGATGGTGGACATTATCAGGAGCCGGAGTAGTGGCTGTGGAAGGAGATGTTCTTGGGCTCCCACTGAGGGCTAAGACACGGTGTAATACCAAATAGTGCTGCACAAAAATAAAGTATAGCAAAATATAGACCAAAAGTTTTGTGTTACATGCAGTACTTGACTCATCATGTGTCTTCATAAAAACTGGCACAGGTTTGTATGCACTTATACATTTATACCTTTAGACATTTATATTATAATATTTTAATTTTCCCTCAATTGTGTCTGCATTATGCAAAAAAACAGCATGAAAAGGGGTAAAGAGTGGTGAGAGACATTCAGCTAATTATCAAAAACCAGAATCAATCTTACTATGTTGAGGTAAGCAGCAGCAGCCTGAGCTATTTTTAAAGGTTCACTGTGTCACTTTTCTCATGAAGGGCGCATACCACTCGCCTGCCTCCACCCACATGTTATTGCTTTGAATGTTCCTGAGTATGGCATTAACTAAAACTATCTTACCTCCATGAAGACACCAGAGCAAGTTACAGGTCTAATCTGTGGAGAAGCAAGCTGCTCACTACAAATGCATTTTTTCATGGTATTTTTGAGGAATTAAAGCAACACCTATTACTGAATACATGCAATATAGATAAGGAACGTTCCAGGCAAAGCAAGAACATCAACACAATCAGAGAGACAGAATTTCATTAGAACAGATTAAAGTTAACAGTGCTTTTCCATATATGTTCCTGCAGTCTCCATACATGGTCTCACTTTCCATACAGTCCCTAAGGCTGCAATGCTTTTCTTGCTTACATCACTAACACAGGGATAACATGTTTACTACTGTCGCCGTGGGTGCTTTTATGGATTTCACAGTCTTCCAGGTTTTCCGCGGTCGGACTTGTCTGGTTGTTGGTTAGGATTGTGTGCAGCGTGATGAGAGCGGTCGGGTACACTGCAGGGAGGTTGGATTTGTTTGGCTTACGTCTTTATTATGAGGCAAATATTGGGATAAATCCTCTGTCCGCTGTAAGGCTGCTGCGAGGCTGAAGGAACTCCACTACCCTCACATCCAGTTTCCTTATGTAAACAGCACATATTACAGGCTATGGGATTTGGGATTTCAATACAGAGTAGGTAGGTAGGTAAAGAAAGCAGTTTTTTCTACTGCTATCAAAATATCGGCAATTCCATGTATGTATAAGTTGGATGGAGTTGTACAGGTGTGGGCAGATAGTAAGTTCTTGGTTCTTGGTAGTGATCTGACATTCATGAGCGAGTCAGCTCTTTTGAACGGTTCCTTAACGTGAATGGTTGGATCCGGATTTCATTTTTTAAAAGAGATGAATCTTTTTCTATCTAATTTGTATGCATTTTTATACTGATTAACACTGAACCGACACAGGAATCAAACAGAAGCAGTTTTTATACTGATTAACACTGAACCGACACAGGAATCAACACAGAAGCAGAGCAGGCAACACGAGTGAGAGATTTGTGCACAAAATCATATTTGACATCATAATAACAGTTAGTTTTTAAATTATAATTATGTAGTGCAACGTTTTATTTAGGGGAAACACACTCCCACTCTCAGTTTGAACCAATTTAAACACATTTAAGCCTTGGTCATTTCTCTCTGTGATTAGTTTGTTGTTAAAATGACTTCTCACATCGGCTTCTGTCATATAAATAAACAGTAAAAGAGCGAGTCTTTTGAACGGCTCTTTGAAATGAACAGATCCAAAAGATTCGGATCCCATAAAAGAGCATAGTATATACTTTTGCTATTGTAAAGTGCTACTAAAAAAGAAACTGTACCCAAAAGTAGGGTTGTCAAAAAATACAATTTACTTTAGTATAATAATCAATACTAAAGTAAGTAAAGTAGATAGTAATTTTAACTACTATCAAATCACTCCTATTAAAAACATTTAAATGGGACAAATTGGATCTTTCCCCAGTAGTTTTAGAATGTTCTTGATCATGTAAGAATTATAATAAGACCAGACACAGTGATATTAAAGAAACTGCTATTAAAAACATCATTTTTTTTAAGAAGACACACCATATTCTATAGGCATTTCACTACATTTTACTTGGCAAGTCAAACCTACTCAAATCAATAATATTCTCATTTCAGTTAAAATGTATCTAGATTCTCTATTTTGTAGTTTTTCTACATTTACATTACATTAATACTGAAGCTGAAGTTTGCACCGACCATTTTGTGAAACCAAACAGACTTGATTAACAATTCCATTTTGCAAGTTAACTTCTAGTGAATTCCCTCTGGAGAAGTAAATTTATACAGTACTAGATACACCATACAATGACGGATATATCGTTGACAAAGCACCATCTGTTTTCCAGTGACTCTAGCCTCAGTTTGTAAAAATACGGGCTGCCCTGTGCCACTGCTCCTGCCATACGCTGTGAAGAGATATGAGATTTTAAAAAGCAGTACTGATGGGGTTTTTCAGACTATGTACTCACTATGTTGAACTTTTGACGCCTCTTAAAGATGACACTTAGATGGAAAGGAGAGCTTGTTTACAATAGCCTTTGGAGAAAACTCAGCTGCCCAAACACAGGACTTGTTTGTACATTAAGGTCAGTTTAGGAGTCTGTCAGTCTGGAAGATCTAACACCGATCAATGAAAGGCAATGAGAGAAACTGCACTGTTTTAGAAAGTGATGACATCGTACTATCTGATGGGGCCATGACAAAGTGTTTACAATATTTATGAGACCTGTGGCAATACTTAAAAGTTTGTATTATTCTACATACTATATCGACGTTCAGTTTATGAAAGTTGAAAGAATATTTTTTGGTGGTCAATATTTATCGTGTGTACATTTTCTTTGCACCACTGCAACATTTTTGGTTATTTTTTGACTATATGATGAGATTTAAGCTGTAAAAGCCATAAAATTAAATATTTTTTTTACAAACATACACAGCAATAGCTAATATTGTATCTACATTTAATATGAATTTACAGCTGTATTATAAGATGACCTTTTAATCAGTTGTTAAAGTTTTAAAGTTATTTTGTTAAGTGAAGTTTGCATCACTCATGGGAAATATCTGAAATACACAATTGTTAATTTGCTCACTATTTATCCAACCACTTCAAAATCAGCATATTAAAATTTGTCACATTATAGGTCTCTCAAATATTGTGATTTCTTTCAATATTGATCTTGTGATGAAAATATAATCCACAATACTTCATGTACATCTTACAAACTAAACTCTGTTAAACTTACATTTTTTTTGAGTCATAGAGGAACATTTCTGAGACGACCATACAGAACACTCTTTTGTTTTAAAAGTGAGGTTCTGACAGTAGTCTTTGTATTCTGTGTAATTGCTTGGTCTCTTGGGCGGGATGGGTGTGGAGCTGGGGATAACGGGAGAGGAGTGGCAGGACTAAAATAGGTCAAAATGAACTGAATCTGCCATAAAACCATAAGCAGTTGTAATTGCAAGTGAGTGCAAAAAGAAAACACAAAACTGTATTTATCTCGGGGTGCACAGTAGAGTTACAAGCAAGGATCCGAGCTAACGAAACAACAAGGCAGAGCTGGGTAGTACTTCTTCATATTTACTATAGTACATTTACTTGAACAACATAAAACATTGTACTTTCCAAAGAAGTTAACAGTAGTATAACAGTACTTTTACTTGAGTACTAGTTTTGATTGCTCTTCCCACTGTGAGTAAATATGCAAGTGACAATATGACATGATATATGATATGTTTTCTAAACCGCTCCTCAGATAAAATTCATTTTTCATATTTGTGGTCTATAATTTGACAGGCAGTTACTCTAATAATCTAATAATAATCACTCTTACTTGAGTAGTGTATTTCCCCAAATACTGTTTTACTCTCTCTAGAGCAATTTCTTGGACGACTAGATTGTACTTCTAAATGAGTAATATTATGTAAGGAAGGAACTTCTAGCTCATGATCTGTTCCCCTTTCCTGTTGCACTATTATTAAGAAACCACTTTCTAAACCTGCCTGATCAATGATTTAATAGACCTGGGTGGCAAATCATACATAATACATTTTAACCAGTGGACCATGTAAAACCTAATCTTATTCTGTGTTCAAAATCTGAATCTGACTATTACTTGCTGAACTTTTGCCTCTTGGCTGTCCTCTCATTCATCATGCTACCAGCACGAACCAGCAGCCCAGCGCACAGATGCTATCCGACCCTTTGGCACTGCAGCGGGTGGGAACGAACCAACCGCGATCGCGCTCCGAAAATCCTTTTGTTTTTGAGCAATGGAAAAAGAATTTGTTGTGCGATAAAGCGATTGTGATTTTAGATTTCACCGCAGCGAAGTGAGGACCTTTCCACTACCATCCGCTCATTTCCTGTTTGGAGCCGTGCGACTGAGGTTTGATGCTTTTGGCCGGAGATATTGGTTTGAGCCGCTGAGGTTATTAGTGCACTCACAAGATGACAATGGAAATGAAATATGGAGCAGTGCCTGGGTGAGGATTGGCCCCGAAAAGACCTTAATATACAAGAGATAAATGATCATGTTTGGTAATATATTTAGAACAGCTTAGGATTTAACAAAAAAAACCCAAAATGCACTATGGTCCATGTGTGCAGATACCATGGCAACGTATTGTAACATTAGCACACTAGAATTGTGAATGACTGCATCAAAGTATGGCATCAAACTTATCTACAGTATATCCATGGAAACAAGCAATTAGCACTACCAGGCCAAGTTACAGGTCAGATCTGTGGAGAAGATTCCATCTATTTCAAGGTATATTTTTGAATGATTGAAACATATGTAATAAATGGAAGAAAGATGAGTTTAATGCCATACTGTGGAACATTCTAGGCAAAGCGATGACATTTATTTCTGTTATGAAGTAACTGCACGGTGATTTGGCAGATTTTTAGACCAGATGCGCCTATTGTAACCCAAGTTTGTGTTGTCTGTGAAGTGTCTTGGCCAGTGGCACAACAACACCAGAATGCAGTCTAATTGTTAACGTATCATTTCAAATTCTAAAATTCTTGATAAATTCTACGTCTTCATCTGACACGTTTGCAGTAGATCTCTTTAGCTATCTTTAGTCGCTTCTTAACAATCCACTTGTAAATCATGAAATGTGAGAAGTGGGCTCCACTTTGCAAAGGTTAAAATGTCAACGCTAGATTGTTTTTTGGGACAAAGACGCTAAAGACCGGCCGAATCTTTTTACCATTCCAAGTCATGAGGGTGCGGTGAACCACTGTGGGAGGAGTAGGAGGCGTGCACTTTGGGCCACTTATCGCTTCAAATGGGGCTCTGACCTTGTCCAGATGTCCAGCTTGACAAATACGTGTTAAGTGTTAGCTTGTGTGTGGCCAGTTTTTGGGAAAGTGCTTGCCGCTAATGGGGACTGGCAGGCATTTTGTTGCTCTTTATTGCCACATGCCTCTTCCAATCCTGCCGCTGATTAGAGCAAAGATTGCACACATTTTTGTCCAAGAAAGAAGACACTATGATCGTCAATCTGGCAACCTCTCAAAGACTTTGCATGTCATTACAATCTCATAGGGTTGTGTATCCGTCAAAGGAAACAGGAAGTGATGGCTACATGGTCGTCTTGTCTTTCATTGGGTTCATGAAGAGGCTGTCAGCTCGTACAATATTTAATTTGGGGCCGTGCAATTAAAAGAGTGAGCTGTCACAATGGGACGTGATAGGCAGAGCTCAGAGCGCATGAGGAGGGCAGGACGCAGCTGTGTACATAAGCATTACAGCGGTGATGAGGGAGAGATACCAGACTCAAAATTGTTACTATAACTGCTAAGTGCTATGACTACTACCACTATTACAATAACTACTACTTCCACAACTATTACAACAGTTTCAGACTTAGACAAACTATATTGATCGACATGGGAAATTACTTGCACAAATAGCTCAAATACGATTTCTATATGAGCAGAATGAAAAGTGAAAATTTAAAGTTTTTTCTATGGTACTACTGCAACAGTTTCTGACTGTTGTTTGTTACTTATTACTACTGGCACCTTCATTGCATTGTACTAGTAGTATTAGTATTTTGTATTTGCATTAGTCGGGTTCATTGATTTAAAGACTGGAGCTTAACCTGAATAGTTTGGCCTTGTTTGGGCTTCACAATTTCACAGAACTAGTAACCAATATAAAGTCTTACAGCGTTTACAGCATCTGTCTATTGCTGTTGTTAATATTTATCTACATATATTTAGTCTTTCAATTAAATTTTTGCATAGTGCCAAAATATAAACTCGATCACAATTTAAACTTTTATTTTAGAGGACGTTCACACATCTTTAGATATTCCCTTTTGCCCACTCCAAGTGTTGGTTTAAGCTGTTAGTCATTGCTGATTCACTTGGCACTGGCTCCCGTCCACATTACCACTTAGTATTTGCAGGTGTTCTTTTTAAATATCCCATTTCCAAACCTCTCTCTCTCCCTCCGCCATCATCCTCCTTTCATGTTTGTGTTTTTTTGTATAGCCTCGCTGAGTTTTTGGCCGTGCAGTGCTCCTGGATGGATCCAATGGAAATCTGAGGTCTGGATGACTTACTTATTTAGGAAAAATCTTGCTATCCAGATATCCAGCCGAGTGCCGCGTTGTCACAACCCGCCTCCCCTCTCCTTGCCTGTCTCTCGTGCAGTAGCGGGTCTATATTTCATCTTTTCCAGCGTTTAAAGTGATTTGACTGCTGTTTTAATTTTTTGCTGGTTCAGTCCCAGGTGGAGACGCTCACTGGAGGGATAAGTGTTTTACCAGTCACAAACTCGCTCCAGCACACACACATAGATTTACACGAACTAGCATTTGCCGTGAGGTCTCATATTAAACCCAAATTCACTTACCAGCAGATTTAATTAAACTAACTGAATTTTAAAAGTCTGTTGGATATATGTTGCATTTCCTTCTACATAACAGTTCCACAACAGTGAGAAGAGGCTTTTGTTGTTCTTTGAGTATAGACTTTCTTCCCTGTTGAAATGTGATAGCTGTAGTTTCTTCGCGCTGCAGCTGCCCTTGTGAACCAATGGATTAAATTAGCTTTTTAGACGTTTTCTTCAGTTAGCAGATGAGCGCTGGCTGTGTTGTTCAGATAATGCTTTGGAAATGTTGTTTTTAATAGTACGCATTTGTAAAGTAACCAGACGCATTGAAGGATAGTAAATAAAAAAGTATAAATAGCAGTGTTAGCAGTTGTAGTATCCGTATCAGTTAGTAGTAGCAGTAGTAGTAGTAAACATTTAAATCTTGCCTTTATTCCATTGCAAGTGTTTTTATTGCTCATATCGACTACTTACTGTGAGCGGGGTCACCTTTCCACAGATTTGACCTGCTCATCTGCAGATAGATTAGACCCAACAGATAGAGATTAAAGCCATACTGTGTAACATTCCAGACAAAGCATTACAAATTACATTTCCATGAAGACAAGAAAAGTTACATATTCAATCTTTAAAGAAGTCATGGAAAATAAAAGTTTTAAAAGTAATTTTGAAATAAAAATACAATTCCACATCTGCAAATAAATAAAGAATAAATAATTTAGTTGCTGTACTGACCAGCATGAGCTTTACATAAGAGAGTGCGTCTAAGGTGAGTTGCAGCTAATGAGATTGATTATGTCATTACCGTGGCGCCATGAAGAGGGTTGGATCTGTCGGGTTGCATCTACAGGACATTTCAGTTAATGCTAAAAGCTGAGAATGCATGTATTCATTTGTGTTGTAGCAGAGCAGACTTAAAAGCTTTTCGGCCATCACCTATAGCGCACCTCCAGACGCCCTGTGGAGCTCAGACCGCTCTGGTTCAGTGCTACATCTGAACAACAACTCGGCCATTTTGTGATTGTGCAGTTTGACACAACAACAGTTTAAAGTTCTTTTTGCTGTGGTAGTTTTTTTTTCCTTCTTTCAGATCAATATGGCCTGTTTCACATCACAGCCTCCCATGTCGATATCTTGCGTTGCCAGATTGCACACGGTCTATAGCTGACTTTTCCAGTGACCAGTGTATTGACCTTTTTGTATGAACTCTGGCGTTTTGTGTTTGTTGTTGCGCGGATGTAACACTAGCTGAGCGTACGTTGGTTGGGGACAGGATTGGCTCGGTGTGGCCCGGGGCACTCTCATTGTGATTACTGATCCATTGATGTTGACACCAGTCCTGGCCCATAAAGTCACACTCTGACACTTTGTTATATGAGCTGTAGTGTGAAGCCCTCATGCCTACGGCTGCAGGTGGATGTCATTGCACAAGTATTTTCAACTGTTGGGTTAGAAGTGTTTATAATTCAGTTATTTCCAAGTTTAGATATGAAAAATTCCTGTGTCACCAATGCCAACAAATCAAATGAAAAAGCAATATTGTAAACTTTATAACAACGGCATGAACGCAACAAGTGACGCGCTGCTCAAGCTCAGTAATGCTAAAAAGTCAACAAGTAAGCAGTGGAAAGAAATGCAGAGACTGAGGAGGGAAAGAATGGACTAGGAGAAGGCTCCAAGGGGACCAAGGGAGAGCCAGGCATGCAAAATAGGTATGTGAACAAAAGAAAAATTGTAGAAAAAAAAATCTATTTCTGAACCATAAAGCAACATATTAAAAGAATGAATAAATTAATAATGAAAAAAATATAAACTTGGAACAACATCATGAAAATAATGATGTTGACGAGTTCAGTGATGCTAAAACTAAGACCCTTTGACTTGGGGAAAAAGTTCCTTGGAAAATAAGTTAAATTCAACTTGTGCCCTGTGACCAACAGGGAACTCCACTTTCAACCAAAACATAATTTATAATTTATCTTCTGGTGGATGTGCTCCTTTTACATTTACAATGTGAATATATTTGCTCTGTCACTCATCTGTGCCTTTTCTTGTCTCTTATAGCCCAATGTGACCTTCATCTGAGTCAAGTGTCTGCACTCTACATTCACTACCAACATCAACAGAGAAAAAAAAGGAAAATCTAAGAGAGATTAAGAAGAAATCACAGAGCGGAGCAGGGGAGGAGGAAGAAAAAACAAGTAAGCAAAAAAGCAGGGTGAAAAACATGTCTTTCAGAATACTTAGAAACAGCATGGGAATCGCAGATATAAATGGATCGAGGAGGGAAAGAATGGACTATGAGAAGGCTCTAAGGGGACCAAGGGAGAGCCAGGGATGCAAAATGGGTGTGTGAACAAAAGAAAATTGTTGAAAAAAATGTGTAGTGAGGAGGCAGGGATAGTTGTCATAACAGGACGTGCAAATTACCAGCATTTTCAGGTGCTCAGAAAGAAATTATTCCACTGGGAGTGAAAATAAGACAGTACAGGAATACAAAGAAAGAAAGAGAAAGTGAGAAGAAAGCCGGAGATATAGTATTGGATTTCTGTGCTTTTTGTTAAGGCGTATGATGAAGGTTATACAAGTGTGACTGTGAGAGCGTTAGCGATGCAGCTGCGTTTAGCCTCAAGCTTGAAACAACAAAAAGCAACACAATAAAAAAATATATAGAAGAAAGCTTGGTGAATATAAATTGGTGTGACCCTATAGGATTGTTTTGTTGTAACAAGAGTGGGATGAAAGGTGTAAAAAGAAACCCATGTTGTGAAAATACAGTAAAAACTAGAGATTACAGTCTTCATTTATTATAGATTATCCTCTGTAGAGCTGCAACTTGACTCACAGTCAAATCAAAATAGCTATTTAAATGGACACATAAAAACTGTTAACCTTATAGATTAGATCTGCACAAACATGCTCTGAAACGTGAGTCAGATTCTATTAGTTCGCTAGTTCATATCTCCATCTTTCTGCCAATCCTTCTGAACGTGTGTAAATGTAAACTTTGAACATAATCCTATTGTTAAAACATTAATCTGCATGTCAGAAAAATCGCAATTAAATCCTCCCTAAGCCCTAATCCTCAGCAGATAAACGTTAGCATAGTGCCCAAAGCTACCTGCTACGGCTAGTCTAAGATTTCCACGCTTTAATTTGGTGAACTCGTGTGAGGGGCAAGGGTAAATGTCCTGTTGTTGGAAAGGTTGCTCGGAGCCCGTGGTGAGGTTTGCTGTGTCACTGATGCTGGAGGAGAGGTGACAGGGTGCAGCCTTAGCCCAAGGACACTCTGTCAAACAATGTGCCAGACAGTGCCAGAAATGTGCCACCTACTTCATTGTTTTTGGGTGATGTCCAGCAAGCCAAAGAAACTCTATGAAAAGTTCGGGACAGAGCAGTAGGATATCAAAGCGTCAAAAACGGCTCATAATTCGCTCCACTGTAGTGTTAGCCCGCAATGTAAATGGTAAAAAATTACTTACAGTCAAAGTAATTCCAACTAGGGGTGTGTGATATGCCAAAAACGTACGCAGATTTAGATTTTATCACAATTCATACACTCAGTATCAAAGACATCTGCTGCTTCTGAATGTTCACATTTCACTGTAATTGGTCATTCACTATTTTGTCACAGGGATGAGATGACAATTTTTTATTTCACAGTTTTTATCACCATATCAAACAGTCCCCAACCAAATTTACACATGCGGCCTACTAGGGTGAATGGATCCTATCCCATAACAGTTGGGGTAGTTGGATAAAGCCAAGCAAAAGCAAAAGTCAACTATTAACTTCCATCAGTTAGCTAACAATGTAATCTAAACAACAGCCTGATTTGGAGAAAGATCTTTTTGAGTAGTATTAACTATGAATTCTGTGTAAAACCTCGAGCCGTTAATATTGTTTTTACACTTTGCAGTGGACAGGTGCCATGTCTGACACACATATGAAAACAGCCCCGGGGCCAGTCCACTCTGATCCTGCTGTCTTTATTTCCGTAACACTATTGTACAATGTGTTCTCCATTCTCACTAATAACTCCAATTCGCTCTGTTTATCTGAAGCCCTCATACTGCAGTGTTTATCTCTGCTGAGTTTATTGAATGTCAATCATATAAACAGCTCTTCTTTCAGCAGACTTGGTGCCATCTCCACACACACCGAGGGAAAGGGGGAGGAGGTGCAAAGGAGTTGAGAGAGAAAGGCACAATATACTGTAGATTTGAAGGTTATGAACAGAGCAAGACAGGTTTCGTCAGATACATGTGTACACTGTTCTTCTATACGTGCGTGTACAATAACATCATGTAACCTTCATGCTGAAAAATACTAGCAGTGGGTTCAGGCATGGACTGAATAGATATTTTAAAATGGGGTGAAGGGGCAACAGCAGCTTTGTTGGGTTGTTGTGTTCATCAACTAACTGAAGGACGATGGTTTGAGCTTTGTTATACCAACATAGCATATTGTTGTGTCCTTGTGCAAGACACTTCACCTACCTTACCTGGGTGACTGTGGAACTAGAAAGATTGTTTGTGCATAATGGAAGTAGGGAAGGGAAAATCTAAGGATGTAATTTTTCCACTGTCACAAATTAAGATCATATTTCATATTTTAGTGTTACAAAAAGTAGTAGTAATAGTAGTAGTAGTAGTAGTAGTAGTAAATTACCAGTTTTATGAAATCAACCCTTATGAATGATAAAGTTAAGGTATTGTAGCATAAACAACCACATCAAAACACTTTGCATTTGGTTCACTTTTTTGGAGTATAGACTGAATTGGAAATTAATTTTGCTTGTTAAATTCCCATGATTATAATTTTGTAGTACAACTATATTGTGAACTGAATAATTGCGATTATAGATTAACCAGTTCATCTTGACCTCCTTTCTCCACATCTTTTCTTAAATCTGTAAAAACTTTGCAACCAAACTTTGCAAAAGAACGTTCACTATTCATTTCTCTATATTGCACCATTGTTCTTGCCAGGGCTGTCTGTCAATCTGGTGTTTGGCTTGAATTCTCTAAACTCTCTGATCTCCTCCTCCACTGTACGCTTTATGCAGTACACTCTTATACTGGTTCTGACAGATCCAACGTAATATGGACAATTACTCCATCACTGAATCATTCACATTGATTGATCTCAGAGCAGGATACAGCAGAACAGCTACATCTATTGACAATGTCTCCTCAGCACTTATGGACTATTACAGTAGATTCATGCTGACTACAACCCTGAGGCAAGCATTTGAATGAAGCATGCAGCATTCTGAGAAATATCATTAGTCATATTCATTTTACTTAAACTATAATTGGTCAGTATGGATTACAGTTTTTTCTAATGTGCCAATGGGTAATTTTTTGATAGCTAAATACCCCCTGATATAAATTGAAGACTAATACTTGCAATTTTCCCAAGTAGATGGATAACAAAAATATGACTATTTAACTATTTAATTATGTTGGGTATGTACTTATATTAAAGGGCCCATATTACGTTTTTTATTATATGTTATAATGTTGTTTCCTCATTACAAACATACCTGGAGTTGTGTTTTGTTTTATTCACATATGTTGAACACACAAATCCTACATATTTAGGCTGAGTTCTTCTCTTTTCAAACAGAAAACACTCTGTTCCACCTTCTGATGTCATGCAGTAATACAAGAAGTGCTCCACTGTGTTTTTAAACTCTGTACACATTCAGTAGAATCATTTGGATGATTTCAGACCAGGAATTGCCAATTTCTACTGAACTAGAGGTAAAAGGTTGTTGTGAACTTGAAAACTACTAATTCATTACATCACAAGGTGGAACAGAGCATTTTGAGCTTTGGAGATATAGACTAATAATAAAGGGTTACTCAAACATGTGTGAATGAAACAAAACACAACTCCGGGTATGTTTTTGATGAGTTAACAGCATTATAACATGGCTTAAAGCTCACAAGTCAATTTTGCGTAATATAGGACCATAAACATGTAATATATTTCAATCATCGATATTTTTACACTTGGTAAGCTTCATAATGGCTAGCCACAGCTGCCCTAGGGTTGACAGAGAGAATAGTGGCGACAATTCTGTGCCAATCAACCACCAGTCACCAACCACCACTAATCACTTATTCAAGCAGGTAAGGAGGCTGGATGAAGTATTTTGCAAGGATACAGCATAGAGCCACTACTGGCCGTGCATGATTTCTGGACTTTTATCCTACCACCAGAAAAGAGAAATCACAGTTCTTTTTGTCTCGAACTTGAATAAACGCAGATTGAAAGTTGATTCTTTGTAAAAAAATAAATAAAATAAAATCTCGGCCAAATCAGTGCCATTCACTTGATGCTAGTAGGTAGATCATTGTTGTAACGTACCCTGAAGGGAACTTGGTATGATATACCCATTTTGTGCTACTTTAGTTTTTGCTTTAGTTTGCTGGACATTTCTGGTCATTACACCACTTCCCGCTGCCCATTGAGCTCGTGAAACAAAGAGCCCAGCTGCAGTTAGATCCTGCACCAGTCCCCCCAACACTTCCAACAAAAGTTCCACATTCAATCAAGCCTCCATTGTCCTTTCTCCGGAGGACGTGTATTTCTCTGACAACGCTTTGGACACGCACCGAACATAAAGCATGATTTACTCTCCGTCTGCTTTGATGAAGTGACCCCAGCGTGAATGTGTTCTATCTTGTCGCTACATTCTTCCGTCCTCTCCGTTCCACGCTGCAGCAGTCCTTGTCTCGTTGGATCGATTCTTCTTATCTTCCCGTAAACCTGGACGTCCCCCTCCCACACCACCTATAGGCCCCTCTCCATCGCCTCTCATTGTTATCGATCAGCCTGCACGTTGAGCAAAATAGAGAGCAGCCAGTGGTTAATGTAGCCCTGTGAAAAGCCGAGATGTGCTGCTAGCTAGCTCGGCGTATCTTCTTACCTTCATAATGGTTCCAATAAGGGTCTAATAGACTCGGGGTTAGAGCATCCAAAGCTTCGGACTCACCTTCCTGCCTTCAACATATATCTGTAGATTTTTAGCTGATGACTGTTGATTTTCTCTAAATGATCCCATAGCTGTCTTGGCATTTTTCATACGTTCACTCATCCGGAGAAGCTCGTGCTGAGTTTGCGTAACTGTCTTTTAAAAAAGTTCCTGCTTTGCATTTTTCTGTAATGCACATTCATTCCTGGTTGCAGCCCACTGTACTACCACTGCCAGCTAATTTATTTTTGGACATAGGGAATTACCCTCTTACTAAAAAAGGACCTCTCCGAATCACTGAGCACAGTGAGGAGTTAAGTGCCTTGCTCAAGGGCATATTAACGGACTTATTAACTCTGTCGAGGCTATTCCCTGCTTGGACTCTTTTCAAAGCTGATGAACAAAATAAATCTTATGGGATAATGAAGGACTTTGCATATGGTTATTTTGGTTCAACTGTTCGCTACAATGAGCATCAAATAAAAAAGGATAATGATAATATTGCGGAAAATAAATCCACATTTCCATAGCTGAGAGGTTTAACTTTTCCCGTAACTAATCAATAGTTAGCATGTAGCATTAGCATTTAACTCTAATTGAATGTCAGTGGCGTCTCTCAGCCTTATGAGCTCTGGCAGGTGAAGTGATGTGGAATTGATTACCTGGTTACCATAGCATCAGTAGTAATGCATTAGGCGGCAGGTGAACAGTTTGTCCTTGAAGTTGATGTGATGTGTAAAATATAGGGCAGACTGGGTGAGAGTAAGACATTTGATCGATTTTGATAAGGTCCACATAGTGACAACTTAATAGGTTTATAAGTGGACTAATCAATACACAGGTTATGGAGAGTGAAGAACTGATGAAGTTAAAAACTGCACCCAAAATCATGTTTCAAAATATATAAAAACTTTAATAGTGCACTTTGTAAGTCTTTTGATGATTCTTCATGCAGATGTCATTGCTTTGCCTGGAATGTTCCGCAGTATGGCATTAGGCAAACAATATTGATACGCAAGGGAAATCACTTAGACTTGAACTATTAAATGCATTTATATTGGATTTACTGTATTTTTCGCACCAGTGAAAAAATGCACAATAATGAAGCGAAAAACATATATAAGTCGCACTGGACTATAAGTCGCATTTTTTGGGGAAATTTATTTTACGAATCTGAGACCAATGAAGCGAAAAACATATATAAGTCGCACTGGACTATAAGTCGCATTTTTTGGGGAAATTTATTTTACGAAATCTGAGACCAAGAACAGCCATTTTATCTTTAAAGACAAGTTATAATAATAACAATAAAATAGAGAACAACAGGCTGAATAGCAGTACAGCACGTTAATGTAACACATAGACAACGAACTGGACACGTGTCTGGTATGTTAAGATATTAACACTTAACTAAAGCATAACTAAAGCATAAAAAACAAGCTAACAAGTTTACTCTCGATCTCACTCCAAATCACTAAATCCATTAAATTCTTCATCTTCAGTGTCCAGAAGTAGATGAAGCGCTGCTCCGGAAGTAGCTAGTACACAAGCCTTGAGTGCTCTCGTGCAGTTGTCTGTGTGACAATAGCGAAGATGTGAACTTATATATTTCAATAATTTCACATATAAGTCGCATCTGAGTATAAGTCACACCCCTGGCCAAACTATGAAAAAAATTGTGACTTATAGTCCGGAAAATACAGTATTCATGTACAGGTGTTCATATTGCCAAAAAATACCTAAATAAAACATGCATACAGTGAATGGGGTTGCCTCTTCACAGATTGACTTGTAACTTGGTGGAGTAATTTGCTTGTCTCCATTTATTGCCATAGTGTTGAACTTTTAAGGAGACAAGCAGGTAGCAGCCTGTTCACCTGAAAAGTTCCTTACTGCACTTTTAAGAAATACACTAAAAAACTCAAAATATCTGCTGAAAATACTATTCGTACCAATAGTGTTACTTTTCCTTTTGGTCAACGTGAATGAGCACTCAAAATACAGCCAACACCAATTCTGTGGTAAACTGGAGACAGATTGGTGGGTACTAAAATATTAATGTTACCAAAAACTCTGCTTTTCCAGTTCCCATATATTTCACAGTACATGTTTACCTAGAGCTAAACTGCTGCAGATTATCCTCATACTCGCACACCTGGAGCTATAAAACAGTTTGCTCATTACAAGTTTGTTTGACATCTGAGAGCAGAGCAATAAGAGTGTGAACTGTTTACAATGCAATCCACTCCCGACCGAATCACCGTGAACTCACTAGAGCCCGTGTATCTTCTTTATTTCCCAAAGTACCATCCAGGAACAATATTTGCTTCAGATTGATGGTTTGATTCCACTTATGAGATGCACAGGAAAATGTCTGGTGGTACCTTAACCGAGCGCCCCCCTTAGCCCATAAATCTACGTGTTCATCGACATGTGATCAACATAAAAAACATTCAAGATTCAGACACATCTAAATGCTAATACAGGAGGCCGCTGGGGAGAAGGAGACACCACGAATTGGAGATGTATGCAGATTGAAGAGGAGTAGAGGTTGTCAAAATGTGGTTAAGGTTCTGGTACGTGGGTTTGCTTCGGTGGTACTAAACAGTCTCAGATTATTTATGTTTTGAGGTAACAATTGAGAGATTGGTGAAGTCTGTTAAAGACATAACCATGGGAAATGAAAAAGAAAGAAGCCTTACTTGATGAAAGTATGTAGAGTTTTAACCCTTTTGTGGGAGCGAGTTGTTTTCTTGATTTTGGTTTGGGCTGTTTTTTGCTGTATTTTAACCCGGTTCACACTAGATTAAGACTATTTTTGCACTTTGCACTAATCCTGTTTTTTTTTTTTTTTTTAATCTGTTTTGGCATCTAACCTCTAAATTGGTCAGTATTCATGGACATTGATAAGTTTAATTGCATAGTGTGGAACATTCTAGTAACATTTCCATGCAGACAAGCAGGTGGCAGACCACCAACAGTTACACAGTGTAATTTATTTGGGTTCTTTCATTCTTAAAAAGTAATTTAATCCTGTTTTTGTTTTGGATTAGTCCAGTTTAAACCTGATCAATGTTTTTGTTTTTGTTTTTTTTCTTTGGGCGGACTCTACTGTCTTTCCCAGCAGAGCCCTCTTTTCTATTG
>KN470606.1:98270-117441 GCA_000787095.1 Periophthalmodon schlosseri | reverse complement strand
CTGCCTGAGTATATTGAAATGTGTGGGCTGTGTCTGTAAAGGTCCAGCTTGGAGTAACCTTTCCGGTTCTGTGGCATCTGCTGCGATTCAGGGCTCTCGGCTCAGCATGAACTCCTGAACTGTTGAGAGAGAAAGCATCAAACAGAATGCAGCGCGAAAGGACAGACCGAGAAGGAAAGCTACCGAACAATTAGCCCCCCAGGGAGCGGAGTAGGTGGTCCCCAAGACAGTGCACTCTACATGCATAAGGTGTCAAGGAGGAGCCTGTCATAAGTATGTGGGTGTGTGGGTGTTTTGCATTCTTAGGCTCAGCAGTTGTTGATGAGATATGAGGTGGTGAGGTTAGTTCAGGTGTTCTTTAGACCTGGTTTAGTCCTGGTTTAAATTTGGATTTTGTCCTCTTTTTTTTTGGTCTTAAAAATGTGGGAAAATTGTTCATTTCCTCAGCATCCTTAGCATTCCTAGCATATTCCTAGGACTCCTAGCCTTTTTTTCTCACATTGAGTTCATAAGCACGTTTCACAACTTTCAGAGGCCAGAGCAGCATTTTGCCATCACAGTAATAGTAACAAAAAATATCATACTAGCAATGATAAAAAAATGCTTTAGCCTATAATTAGATGCAGACAGCACACACAATTGTCTTGACCATACGAGCAGCTTGTACAATATATCTATATCAATATATCTTAGCCTTTTTAGTCATGTAGTCTACCAAAATTGCAATGTGAAAAGTCAAAGAAAGGAAATTTGCCAACAAAAGTACATTATTTTCACATTTCTCCATTTGTGCAATACATCAATTTATGCTTATCAGATTAGATGAGGATTTCTCAATATATTTAAATAAAAACAATTGGCAAACGTTTAATCATGCCCACCCCTTATGTAATCTGTTACAAAACCCTCTTTGTCAAAAAATAAAAATAACCTTTTTTTTTTTTCTCAAATAATCCCTCGTCCTTCATGTAGCCTTGTGCTGTGAGCCAAAGGCATGTTGTTTTTGATGAATACAAAAGTGCCCAAACCCACGTGCTCTCCCTCTGTGCCCTGACCTCCCGCCCCTGCTAAAGCCCAAGGGGATTCTGAGATATCTTTGTGACCTGTCATCAGTGCTCCTCTATGGGTATGTGTGTGTATGTGTGGTGGTGTCGAGGCAGAGGTCGATGAGCGCTGCCTCGGGCGATGGACTCATGAACACGTGCAGTCCAGTGGTGTATTTCTGTGCAGTATAACATGCTATTGATGAAAACAGTGCACCATCTTCCTCTGTACCAGTTCTCCAATCAAATCCATCCCCTCTAGCCGCCAGCCACAATCTCACAAACAACAGGAGCTCAACAGTCATTTGGAGCAACATAGTGCTAGGGTATAGCATTTAACTTGGAAATTTAATTGAGCTTATGTATGTAGCCTGTTTATGTACTACACGGACTACACCAGGAAAAAACAAAAAAAACAAAACAGGACTAAGAGCCCACATAGCCCAACCCAGGAAGCCAACCAAATTTGTGCAGGAAAAAACTCATCAACAGTAAACCAAATACAAACCAGTCCAATATTCCATCTCTACTATGTGACATGGTATACTCACTCTTACACTATATCCCACATCAAGACTGATGGTAAACTGGGGCTAGACTAGGACTAATCCAGGACTAGACCAAACCAAGTCTAAACCAGGGCTAAACCGCTACCAAACTAGGACTGGGGTTGTCAAAAGTATTGAAAATCAGATATTAATCAATAGTAAAACTCATATCGAAACTAGATACTTATTTAAGCAAGTATCGATACTGGATAAAATTTTACCTTTCCTGAACAATTTCATCTTGGGTTGTATCAGAACTAGTGTAAGACCAAGTGGCATAATAAACAAATACTTTTTGTGTGTGTTGAAAATTACAATATTGTCTAAAGAAGAGCTTTTAAAATGATCATTTGAGTATCAAAATCTTAAGTATCGAAATAGAGTTTGAAATTTTAGAATCAGGACAACACTGACTAGGACAACTGCAAACTAATGTTGTCATGACACTGAAATGACCATTCTAAACTATTCAGGTCAAAGGTAAAATTGTGTCCCATTTATGTGATTTATTTTCAGTATTGATACTTCAAATCTAGTTTTAGTATCGATTAGTCTCTGGGTTTAATTACCTTTGACAAACCTACATGTGAAACCAGCCTCAGTTAATAAGACTAAAGAAGAACCCAACGAGGACAGAACGAGGATAAATCAAAACCAGGCATTGAAAAATGTCCCAATAAAACAAACTTATTTTGAATAGGAGGCGGATTTTGTTCCACCAGTACTGCACAGTCTGAGAAGTACTGGTATATTACAAACCGCTTGCATATGTTCAGCCCTGCTCCTTGCACCAACTCTCTCATCACATCACTCCCGTCTTCTGCCCGCCAGCTACAATCCCACAAACAGAAAGATGACAAACTTTCCGCGCTGGTATAGCCGTGCTCATTAAAAAGTATTCACCGCCTCGTAGGATTTAGCGCCATAATCAGCTCGGAATAATAGAAATGGTCGTATTGATGCCTGCAGCCACCTGATAACATCTCATCTCCAAACAACAACTGCAGGGGTCTGTGGATCTATCGCATACACTCCCACTCACATCAGATGGATATAGGCAAGGCTGTAGCTCCATGACACTTGTGCATGTATTCAGTTAGGCCTTGGGGGGGAACAGCCTTCATCAGAATAAAGACAAGAGATTTTTACCTATATGTGTAAGTCAAGCAGCACAAAGGAAAGAATGTGATATGCCAATGATAAGAAACAGATTAATTTGTAAGTTTATATGAATGTTAATATCACTAATTACTAAAACTTCAACTCGAAAGACTTTTCCCGCTTTGCTTTGATGAAAAACTTGAATTGTTATCTCATCCCTGTGACGATGTGCTATTTTGGTAATATCGTCATATCATGATTCCCTATTTCTCTTTGTAATGCAGCTCTCTGATCAAACACACTTTTCCCCACCTACACCTTCTATTAGTTAGCCGCTGCGAGACTCGTTAGTCAGTGGCTTTATGCACACCGAAATCTGATCATTATCTGATATCTGGACCTTTAAAAATATTTATTTCACACGCGAACTGCAAAATATGGCATGATTAAGCATAAGGGAAGATCTGAAAGAAACGATGACTTTGCTGTTTACATGTCGTTTTAATAGCCTTATAACTCCAGAAATCTGAACCAGATTTTGTGTGTGCATGTAACCGCAGCCACTGACAAATCACAGTGAATGGTGAACTTTCAGAAGAAGCAGATGGCTTTGTTTACCTCTTTAAGGCAATACAGAAGTACTAAGGGTGCATATAAAATCCAAATTGTGATCTGGCTACAAAAAAATCATTATATTAATTTTATGCTATATCGTCCACGCTTTAAGTGGTGGTGGCCAGAGAGACCATTGGAGCAAAATTGCAGCCACATTTCTGCCAGTCCGTCTCAAGGCAGCGATGCTAATCTTTCCAACACATTGCCCCGCTCTACCGTGTGTTCCTGTAGCTCATGTGAATAACATTAACATCAAGTGAATGTAAATCACTGTTCTATAGTGCACAAAAAGCATGTGGACAGCCTCAGAGTAGAATGGACGATGTTGTTTTGACCAGCTCTGAAATCCTGCGGGCGGCATCTCCATAAGGGTATAAATACATGTGATGATCCTTTATACTGACTGTGGAACCAAAACGCGTGCACGTCTACGGGAGTGCATGTGTGAGGGGGGCGATGTATTGGCAGATAGCACTGTTGTTTGTGTTTGGCTGGCACAGATCAAAGCCTGATTATCAAAGGGTTTAATCAGCTGCAGGAAAAAAGAGCAATGTGATCTTTTTCAAACGTTCAGTGCGGCATCTTCAGAAAAACGCTTGAAAACCTACAACGCATCAGTATGTACATCATCACCACACATTCATTTCCACGCACATGAGCTCTTGATGTGCCATATTTGCATACAATTAATGCTTTGCTAACCGTTAGCAAAGCAGCACTAAATGAATTGAGTTAATGACATTGACTATTACAGACAGTGATTGGAATTCCAAACTAATCGCCTCCAACTGAAGTGGACACTGAGGTCGCATTTGGCATTTGGCATTTGGCATTTGGCAACCAAAATGAAAATCATGCTTTTATTTTTGGCTAAAAAGTTACATACTGTAGCTTTAAAGTGACTTTTTTTGAGTTGCTAAAATTTGTATAATACAAATGGGAGCTATCTCTATAGCTTTAGGGGGTTTTCTTGCTTAAAAGTCCAGAACAGGTGCTCCGCAAGGACAAGGCTCAACGGCTAACAAAGAGTAAAGATGATCATGGTTGCAGTAAAAAAGCTTACTGTGATAAGAGTAAAAAAAGAGGTCAAGAAAGGCACTCTGTTGGACAATGAAATAGGTTTTTATTCAATTCAATTCAAGTTTATTTATTACATTTAATACAACTTCAGCTGACCAAAGTGCTTCACATAAACGTAAAAAAGGTAACACGATACAAAGGAAAAGTACAATAAAACATCAAGATATCAAGCTCGTCCCTTGTAGCCAATGAAGGACTTTTTTAAATATTTCCAACAGAGTGCCTCAGACCTTTTTGACTGTGTTTACTCTTATCACAGTAACTTTTTACTCTACAGGCATGGTCATCTTCACGGTTTGTTATCTTTCTTTCTATCTATCTATATATCTATCTATCTATTTATATATATATGCTATTTTTAGTTAGCCCTTACTTTCCATAGCAGGGTGGCCTTTGATGACAACGACGATAAATCACATTGATCTTTAGTTAGTGTTGTTATGATAGCAAGAGTTTAAACTTCATTTTTATATTAAGGAAAAGTCTTATTACTGGAGTTTGACAAAAAATATTCCTAGTTTACCATGTGGTCTTATAATACTCCTAGATGAAGAGGATTCTAAAACTATTCTGGAAAGGTTCAACTTCTGTTTTCTATTAAAATAATTCATGAATTATATTTTAAGGTTCAATATATCCCCACACAGCTTGTATTGCTCTCAGTGATGGACCAGAGCTACAAGCACTTAATCAAAGGACGAGATGCAACCTGTCTCATTATTAGCTGACCTTCCTTTTAAATCTTTTTCAAAACATTTTTAATACCCTAGGATTACACAGTCCTGCTTTAAAGCCACAGAAATACAAGTCCCGTGTGCGCTGGCAGTGGAACATCTATCGCCTCCCCCTCTGCTGTGTCCCAAAGCTCTGTACGCTTTCAAGTCGGCCCCCTGAGACTGCATACAGGCCTTCACATCTCCATCTCGTCTCTCCCCTTTCATCCCAATGTGGCCACCGCACTTACCCGAGCCCCATCAGCCCCTCGCTCCCCTCTCTCTCTCCTCGCCTCGTCGCTTGCCCATACCACGCTCTGCTGGTCAGGCGTGGTGCGGACTCCCAAATCTTTGATCGCGCTCTGATCTCCTCCATCATAGCGGGGAGCTCCAGCTGATTACAGATGAAATGGGATCTGATTTGGGACTTTGTCTGCGGGCCAAACACCTGGTCCGACCCCATAAGGAGGAGCCATAGAACAGGCAGTAAAGAGCAGAGCGAGACCATCTGCACTCTGTGGCTGTACTGTGGGCGCGTGCAGTGTGAATATATGTGGGATCATATTACATGGGTGACAGGCTATGGAGATAACTTATACTGTTAACTTTCATGTAAAGGCATTGACAGGAGAGATAGGGTTAGTTCTGGTGCAAAAATATATGCAATCCTGCTGTTATGTTTATGGCAAATAACAATTTATGTTGGCTTGTATAACACATGGAAACGTTTCCTCATGCACCTGCTTTGAATCTGGGCTAGCATCATTTTTACTCACTACTACTACTACTCATATGGCCATAGTGTTTTTAGAGCTGATACAAGGGAACCAGTTAATCGCAACTAATCTATAGATCTATCTAGTCTATACACAGACTCCAAAATATGCCATGTGCTTAGAGAACAGGTCATTTTTTGTAAATATGTGTTTCAAAAATATATAAATATACTCCATCAGGATAGCTTCATCTGGGTCAAATTTACAAAAAATATCATTCTCAGACCTTAAGCAAGCCAAACAACTAATCGATTACTTGAAATACTTGAATACTAGCTAGATTTGTCAGGTAGCAAAATAATCATTAATGGCCGTCATAGTCTTTTTCAAAGTTGGCCAGTTAGGGTAGCTTTGCCAAGTATGGTGTAATGATTTGGCGTATAATTTGTAATAAATATACACATCTGGGGTATGAAGTTAAAATTGATTCTGTCTGGACTGGAAAAATACCAGCATTTGGCTAGTTGGAGATCAGGCCCTGGTTACTGTGGAAAAACAGAAAGCTGATACCAAAATATAAAATTTGTAGGACTTAACTTGAATTTGAATCAGATATCCAACTTTTAATTCAAAAGTTCACTCCATTCGTAAAAGTGGAGCTCTTTTTCATGAGTGACCATAATTAGCTGTGCACTTTGAGCTTCATATTTAAGTAGGGTTTAAAGGTAAAAGCTGCTAATCAGTGAAATGTGCCAGCCAGGTCAGACACTGTGCTGGAAAGGTGGAATTAGAAACTTCATATCCTTCAAACCAATTATATTACATCAGGTGTTAGCATTTGTTGCGTAAAATGCTACACTTGCAGAGTGGAAATTTTGTGTAGAGATGGGCGGTATATAGTGGGCAAGATTAGATCATATTGAAATTGTTGTTTACTTTAAAGCAAATTTAGAATATTGTCAAAAGTGAGTGTTTAAATTTTACAATCCACTGACTTTTTGTGCACCTCAACAAAGATTTTCTAGGCACAGTTTTGCAGATTCCTGATGGACTGAAGTGAATTATCTGTAGAGTAAAAACTACTGACACACTCATGAAGGCTGGCAGTTCAATTCCACCTCCTTTCATTGTAGACTCTAAACTTTTTATTCTTGAGCGAAATAGAAAAACTGGAAAGGCTATATTTGCAAAGTTTAACTGTCATATCCACATAATTCTGTCCTAATAAAACTTTGACTCTATGTGCTCGATGTAACTTTTCTGACGGAGTGTCCGTTACCAGGTTGTCTCCATGAAGATGCTTTGCCTGAAGTTTGCCACAGTATGATGTTAATGATCTAACGCCACGTAAACAAGCAGGTGACGCCACCAGACCAAGTTACAAGTCAGATCGGTGAAGAGGTGACCCCCCTAACAGTAAGAATGTATTATGTATTATGTAGGTATTTCTTGGTAATAAAACAACCATAACTGAATATAAGATAAGTTTAATGCCATATTGTGGAACAAAACAATAACATATGGCTTCATACTCCCCACCAGAAAAGTTGCATAGTACACCTTTAAAGAAGCTCTATTGTGCTTGTGTCTGATATATAGTTATAATCTATGACACCCATGAATTATTATGTTACAATTTGCACATTTTAAATTGCAATATTCATCTAAAACGACATAATAAATTAAGAAACAAGTCCGCTGACTTCTGCGTTAGAAAACTGTGGTGCCCAATGGGAGCTGACGTCGCCATAAACGCCGTGGAGCTGTCAGCCCCTCTTATGGATAGCTGCACATCACACTAGCGAGCAGCGAACTTTTTTCATTTGTACCAAAATGACTACGCAACGCTGCCGAATCCTGCGCGTATCATCGTTTAAGAAAGTAAAGTTGAGGAATGAAGTAAGTACAGAGCAGTGGGCGTATGTCAGTGGCGATGAAAGCGGGGATTGATCGCCAATATGGTGTCTTGAAAATAAGCGATTAAAGATTGCTCAAATACAACTTCGAGAGTGTAAATGAGAAGGAGACAAATGTAAAATATGTTTATACTTTACCCTGATGAAGCACTTGACCATCTGTTAGTTATTAATACTTTGAGTCATATGTTTCAGTGGACCAGTAGTTAGTTAAGCCTATATATTATTCAGTGTAGTCAGCATACATAGAGCGAGATAGGATATCACTTATTTATCTCGTTTCCATCACTGGAAGTATTGGATCAAGTAATTTTCCTCTTTACTGCATAGAAAAACAGTGTATCAGTGATGTATGCATGGCTCCACGGCTCCGCATGAATAAGTGAGGAGAAATACTCAGAGTTGAAGTCCACACTGGCTGCTTTCACTGCGCATACCACAAGTCATCAATCTTGCATGGACCTGTGTAACATGATACCACTTGCCCAGATTTCATAGGATCGTTTTGCTCTGGATTTGAACCCGCAACCTTGAAATCTCTGCTTTGTAGGATCAATACACAGGAAGTGTTGTGAAGTTCACGCGTTCTGTATTTCACACACGTAGCATATCTGTCTACTGTACAAGCTAAAACATGAGGCATTCAGATTCTTATCTCTTCTTATTTCTTTCATTTTTCCCTTTACTAAATAGATCATCTAACCTGCCTAATTATCATGCAAACCTTCCCAAGAAGCTCTGGTGATTTCGATAACTTTTTGAACCTTTCTGATCAGATTTGAAGAAAATAAAAAGATGGAAAAAGAAATGGGGTGAACCAAGGGCAGAAATGATCATCCGGCGATGAATCTTTCAAAAGGGAAATTGAAGTTTTAAACATAGTGTTCTTTGAAAGGACCTTTGGCAAAGTAAAGTTCAATAACAGAACAGCACAACCAATAAATGTGAGAAAAGCGTAATTTTAAAAGTGCACTGCGCAACTTTTCCGGTGGCGCGTCCATTATCTTCTTGTCTCCATGGAGATGTTATTGCTTTGCCTGGAATATTCCATGGTATGACATTAAACATTTCCATCTAGCATTTATTCATTACGGGTGTTTCTATTGCTCAAAAATACAATAATTCCTTCTGTAAATAGAGAGAGCCTCTCCACAGATCTTGAATTGTAATGTAGCGTAGTTCTGTAACCTGTCTGTCTCCCTTGTGATATGTTTAATCTATACTGTGGAACATTCTAGACAAAACGTTAACATTGCCATGGAGAAAAGCAGGTGGCGGACCCTCCACTAGAAATGTTGTGCAGTGCACCTTTAACACTGTGACTGCTGTAACATCTTTTAGCCAATAAACAGTATTTGTTTGTGTTTATTTATATAAACATAAATGGGGGCTATCTCTCCATCGTTTAAATCATTTCTATCTGTATTCTATAGCTTCTTTGCTGTGTGTGACTGTTATTATATAGCAAAGGTTTCTAGGTTCAAATTTGTCATTCACACATGGGCATAGTGGGTTGGAGCAGGAACAAATAAGTTGTCAATTTTCTACTGAGAAGCTATTTCCCAGCTATCATATTTACAGAAAACATCTAGTAAATTTCAATGAAAGTTTTTTTTTTTTTTTTTCTATTTTTAAAGGCTCAGTACTGGATATTTTTTTCAGAGCTAGTTTAATTTCAAACAATTTGGAGTGTTTCACAGTTATTCCTCACACTCCTAACACATTCATTGTATCCTAATTATTAGCGGAGGTTTGAGAACAACTAGCATGCTAACAACGCCACTTCCAGATTCACGGAGGATAAAAGAGTGTTATAATTAGATGGAGACAGTACACAGTGGTTCCATTTTGACCCTAAGAACTGCTTTTACAATATGTCTGTACTGCAGCAAAATAGATTTGACTTTATTACATGAAAAAATTGGGTACAGACATTTTAGGTCAAATAGCCAACCTAAAAAATGTCTTTTTCCTAGTTTGGGGCTAGGACTAAAAGCTCACCAGCTTGTCTCCAAAACGAACTAATATGTGACGAATGCTGAATGAAACTTCATAATCAAAATTCTGTCTCAGCTTTCAAAACGTCCCCTTCGTTGGCAGAGTATTAAACTGTCTATTTGTGGACTTATTGCCTCATCTCCACACTGTGATGACTTCAAAGTGAGCTATGTATCATTCTCCCTTTTCGGCATGAAATCGTCTGATCTTATCCTTGCCCCCATTGAGGTGAGGTGCCTTTGTGAGCTGGGGTCGTGTGGGTTTTCCAAATGTCACAGATGCCATAAAAACAAAGGTGGAAGTAACAAGATACTTACCCGGGAGGAGTGACTTTTTTAATGACTCATTTTACTTTTACATTACATTTTGTAATAGACAGTTGTCCATTTTAGGGAGAGACTACGTAACTTGATGGAAATGTTTAGAATTGGTAGTGGGAGTTATTCAAGTAGTAGTATAGTTACTATATGTACAATACATCTGCACTATGCATTGGTTAGTGGTTTTAAAAGTGCTTATAATCTTGATTTACCAAAAAGCTGTAGAAGTAACATTGATAAGCCTGTCACAATAACACATTGTGAAGCACAATATATCGTCACGGAATAAAAAGATAAACCATTATATTGAAACAATTTTTTGCCACTGATACAAAAATAATAATGCAAGATCCCAGTAAACCATTTTTAAATAGACAGTCTCATTAAAAGGCATAAGCTGCAACAAACAAGTAACAGAATGAAGCCGTAATTAGTCATAGAAGTCACTAGAAGTCATCCATCTTCTACAGATCAAATCTACAACTAAAATAACTAAATCTTTTGCAAAGAAATTGACACACGATAAACATATAGCCCCAAAAAACATTGTTTCAGGTTTCATATATTGAACAATAAATCGATATAGTAATTATCCTAACAGGCCTAACCATCGACTGTATTTGTAGACGTTGTGGTAGCACTAGTAACTGGTCGAAGTCATAATACATATAAATAACCATTGGAAATTGTAGGGATTCACAGTGTTGTAAATATATCCAGTTGGCACAGTTATCGCACTTCAGCAAAGTTTAAAATGTAAAAACAAAAAGATAAGTTAGACCTTTACATACATATTCTGAAATGCATGTCATTCTTGTATTAGTCTGCAGTAAATATCAAATACAAATCTAATTGCATTTTTTTCTTAAAATTGTATCACCATAGGGAACGCTGGGCTTTAGATGTTAAACAAGTACAGAGGTAAAGAGACAAAGTCATTTCAACTGTTCACCCAAGTAATTGAACACATATTGAGCACTTTTGATGTCCAACTCACAATAATACTCTGAAATAGCTTTAGTTTATAGCAGTTTGACTTAATGGTTGGAGTTTTCATTCTACGAAAAAGCAGTACTGGGTAGTGGCACGGTCAGAGGAAGGAAGGAAGTGAGCAAGTGGTACTAGCTGTGTTTATTTTACACCAAGAGCAGCTAGAGGGCGGGGCCATCCATCAGTCTGTATTTGTACAAAAGCTTGTGGATACATATGTGCGTGTGTGTGTGTGTGTGTGTGTGTGTGCGTGTGTGTGGGGGGGGGTCAGGTTAAGGGCTATTAAGTTTGTCCCGCTGTGAATGAAGGCTGTAGAGAGAGATGCACCCTTGTCTCTCTGTAACTCACAATATGGGTCGAAGGTCAAAGGTCAAAAGTCAAACAATGCCTGGAAGGAGTAGCAATCAGCTGGGACGCGGCTAGAGGTCAGTGCAGCGGTGCATCATGGGAGGAAGGAAGGAAGAGGAGAACAGGAAGCGAGGGAAGATTGAAGGCCGGACGAAGAGCAACAAAGTGATGAGTCTTGGAAAAATAATGAGCTTTTTACGCCCACTTCCAGCAGCCCACAAGAGCTTCCCAAAGTCAGTGTGCATATTAACTGTCATATTCAAATATTTCTCCCTTTATTTTTTGTATCTTTAGTATCTACAGTATTTTAGAAACCAAATAATGTGGTAAATGTCAAGTATTTTGAATACTATGATTATGATTGCACAAAAAATATATTTTCATCACAGAACAAATAGAAGATAATTAAACCTGTTATTACTGCTCTAGTTGAATATTCTTACGATAATTCATATTACTGCCATTCTAAAATGTAACTATAGTAAAGAAATATTCACAAACTACAGTAAGTACTGTGAAGATATTTTTCTTAAATTTAGTATTACAATTTTAAAGGGTGTACCTGATTTTTACTGTCTTAAAAACGTGAAAAACATATTCCTCTCTTACTTTATGCATTCCGAGCATCCTAATTATTCACCACGATGCATTTATAAGCGCTTTTCCCAACTGACCAGAGACCAGTGCAGAGTTTTGATAGTAAAGCTAACAACAATTAGCATGCTAATGTACACTTCCTGATTATCAGACAGCAGGCAGCAGACTTATTTTGACCTCAAGAGCTGTTTAAACAATATATCTGTACTGGGGAAAGACAAACTTTGCTCAAATACATGTATGTACACTGAAGCTGAAATGTTTCAAAAATATGTGTATTACTTTAGAAACAATTCAGTTTCTACAGTTTGAAATTATAATTTTACAGACGCTTTTCTTTATTACATTCTGATCAAATTTACAGAAATTTGTATTTATTTATGTATTTATTTATTGGCTATAACATTGTAACATTGTAAATCTGCTCTACTCCATTTACACAGCCAATGCTATATCCTTCCATTCTTCAGATTACCTAATCTTCTAGAAATACCAACTCATTACTGTGTCCCATTTCTATATACTCTAATGATGTCTCCATTGTGTTATCCTGACTGATACTAGGCTATACTGGGTCTTTGCTCATTAGCTAAAAAACATGCTATGCAACCACCACCAGCAACAACAACAACAACAACAACAAACAAGTATATCAGCGGGCTGTACCAGACTTCAGATGGTTTGATAGTCCCCGCGGAGCTGTGTTGGGCCATTAGGGGGCGCCGCAACAGGCCTGAGCTGGACTCTTATGACACCATGGGAGATTAAAGGAGTCTGTTTGATACAAACACAGAGAAAAATACATCAGAGAGACATAAGCTAACCCCCCCATACCCCTCCCCACCACCCGCTGAGCAAGGAGGTCCCTGCTCCAGTGGCAATCAGTGCTGTGGTATCAGCTAAGGACAACTAGTGGTACTTTGACTACTTGTAGCACTGCACACAGTGGGAACAGTATACATTTTAATCAAGAGTAGGCCTACTGTTATCTCAAACAAAATATTACTCAAGTAGGAATAACGGTGGTGTCTGAAAACGACTCAAATAAATGTACCTGAGTAAATGTAAGTTCCACTTTTGTTTACATGCATATAATTTACTTTAAAACAGTACTACTAACAACACTACTGCAGCTGCAACTATTGATACCGAGAAACACATGTATTCTTAACGGTGAGCAGTCATCTTCCCCACAGATCTGACCTGTAAATTGGCCTGATGGTGTCACTTGCTTGTCTCCATGGAGATAGATACATTTAATGCCATACTGCAGAACTTTTTTGGCAAAGCTGTGACTCTTCCATGGAGACAAGCAGTTGGCAGCGCTTTCTGAAAAGTTACACAGTGCACTTTTATTAATACAATTTCTTCCATATGTACATTGAATTGAATACAACTGCATTAGTGTCGTTGCTGCTGGCACTACTTCATAAATTCTGGTTTCTTTCCGCCTGTATAATATGTAGATGCCTAAAAAAATCATTTATTGATCTGAAATCGACGAGGCAGTGCCACTTGTGAATTAAACATCGTTGTCATGCTGCAAAGTGGGTTAATAATTGATGACGCTCCTTTCTCCTCACTTGAATGGTGGTTCGTGACAGCCCCACAGTACTGCAGACAGCGCAGTGCCACCAACCTGCACTAGACTAATGTGGGAGTCTATGTGTCACAGCTGTGATTAATGGCTCCATTTACATAAATATCAGTGATCCTTGGACAGATTTCTTTGTTGAAGTCAGAGGGAGAGGCAGTAACATATGAGAATCAGCAATAATAGGACACTTCATGTTGGCCTTCTTTGAACCAAAGAAGGCCAACATGAATGATTTGACTAATACAGGAGTATTATGTGAGAACAATGAGAGGGCTGGAGCATATGAACAAACTTATTTAGTCGATTGGTTTAGTTTATAAGAAGCTGTGATGGTTTTAAGGATTATAGTGTATGGATATTTGAACTTCTGTGTTTGCCTTAAGGCTAAGTCCTTGCATTATTCTTTTTCATTTTATGCCAGACAAGTCGAAAATCTTGTATGGTTCCGTTAGTGCCTAAATGGACAGAAAATATCAAGGTGACCGTAGCTCAGGGGGCTGTACACTAGCTACAGGGTTGTGTTCTTGAAGTACTTGGGCGTGGCTGCCACTTCTCCATCAGACTGACCCAGGGCAGTTGTGACTACAAGGATAATTCAGTGTTACTTTTAGATTGGTGTAAAGCAATTTGGATTCCTTGAAAATCACCATAAACATTTGGAATTTATTTTTTGGTGTTGGTTTGGTTTTGGTACCTTTCGAGTACTGCCAGATCTGAACCAGGCCTATAGCAGCACTACTGCAGATCTAAAATAAAACTCCACTATTGCTACAGTAGTTCAAAACAAGCAGTAAACCAAAGTAGGACAAAAATGTTGATACAATTGACTCAAAATTCAGCAACCTAGAACTGAAGAGGAATGTCCGTACCACATTTAGAAAACACATTGCAGCCATACATGCTTGTCAGCGCCGATCTTATCTCATCTTGGAAGGTAAGCAAGGCTGGGCCTGGTTAGTGCTTGGATGGGAAACTGCTGGGAATACAGAGGGGCACGGTAGGGCAGCAGTGACTCTGGTGGAAACTGTTTTTGTGTCCATAGGCAAGATACTTCACTCACCTTGTCTCTGAATGTGCGTGAGTGTTGGCGGTGGTTAGAGGGGTGCAAATTGGCAGCCTCGCTTCTGTCAGTCTACCCCAGGCCACATTCCCTAGTGTAGAGTGAATGAATAATGCAATGGAAAGCGCTTTGGGTGTCTTGAAAGGCTCTATATAAATCCAATGCTATTATTTATTATTAACACTATGTAATACCTAGCAACAACCTTGACAACACAATGCTTAATTAAGTCGACTTGACAAAAGATGGTTTTGAAATTCCATGCACTGCTCAAGATGCCAAGGGAGCTAGCCATGGCATCAGAAAAACTTGATTCCCTATTGTCAGGCAGAACCTTATCTCCACTTTGTTTTGTGTTTAAACTTCCCTCTTCAACTAATTCGGCCTTGAGGATGCACACTTCACTTCTGCCTCTCAGACTTGGACCAAAACCTCTTGTGGGGACTCCAGGCATGTTCTCTCTCTCTCTCGCTCTCTCTCTCTCTCTCTCTCTCTCCATCCATCTTTTACACCCTTTCATCGGCGTCTCTTCTGTGCGTACCCGCGTGTGCATGGTCCGCTGAGGCCGGCAACATCGATCCAATAAAGCTGCTCTTCGTCATTTGGAGAGGTTTTGGAGAGGTCCTCACCCAAACGCACTCTTTAAGCTAGCTCATTTACCGTCACATCACCATGGACATGCTAGAGGGTGGATTTTTTTTTTTTTTTTTTTCTAACGCATTGCCTTCTTATTTTCTTCTCAAAAGTGTGATCGATAACAGCCACACACACAAATACACAGCTCCAAATCTCAATTACCTCCCCTGCCAATCTGCCAAATGGACCAAATGTTTGTTTTGCCATCGCAGACTGTTCACATGGGACCAGGCACCACTCGAGAAACTCCAATAAGATCTGCAGTATTTATAGAGGTAATTTACTGTGTTGGGCAGTAGCATAGTTGTTTCAAATGTTACCAAATTAATCCAAGAAAATGTCAGGAAGCCATGATTTAGTCACCTATCAACCATTGTGCCAAAAAGACACATTATGTAACTTTTCTGCTGGAGAGTCTGTCACCTGTTTGTGTCCGTAGAGATGTTATTGCTTTGCCTGGAATTTTCCACAATATGGCTTTAAAATTATAGTTTATACTATTGTTTTTTTGTTCTTAAATGCCTTGAAAAACATGCATTCTACTGCGAGCCAGATTGCCTATCCACAGATCTGACCTGTAGCTTGCGTCGCCTACTTGTCTCCATGGAGATAGATAAGTTTAATGCCATAGCGTGGAGCAATGCAATGGCTTAGAGGCAAAGCAACAACACCTGGAGACAAGAAAGTGATGGACCCAAGACCAGACATTTTTCATAGTGGTCTTTTAACAAAACAGTATGTCAGCAAAAATCTTCTTGTTTAGTGGTAACTCCAACCAACCGTTGCCGTAGTTGTGTTCTTGGGCAAAACACTTCACCTGCCTGAGTGATTGATGGTGGTCTGAGGGGCTGATGGTGCAGATTGGCAGCCTGGCTTCCATCAGTATAGTAAGCTAGGAGTAACTTACAGCAACATAGTGCAGTGAATGAATACTGTCCAAAACTGTGAAGCAACTCTTAAGGTCTGAATAGGGCTATACCAAAATAAAAATACAAAATCGTTTTTGACTGATCAGAATACACAACAAATTCAATTTTTTTATCCATTGTTCGCACTGACCTTTTCTGAAAATTTCACAACAAAAGTAAATATAAAATATGGTCTTTATTAAAGCCAGGCATTTTTCACACCTCTCTAAAACTCCGGTGCATTCGGTATATTCTGCGGGAGCTCGTAGTAAATATGCGTTGACATTTTGAGCCTATTTAAAAGTCAATGGGTTTTCTTGTATCATCAAAGGCAGCATTTCAGCGCAGTGGAGAGAGCAGAGGGACTGTGGGCAGATGGTGGATTTATCATTGAAAACATCCCTTAGTTCCCGAGACATGTCTATGCGAACATCTATGCACAATACATAAGAGGAATGCCAACAGTTCATTTTTACGATATCCATCTTTTGGTCGCAGTGCTATTCAAGTCACATTTTAAGCTCAATCATTGTGAACAAATAGCTGGGATAATCGAATGAACAAAACTACAGACAGCAAAATGGTTTGCAGCTTTCTTTGTTGATTATCTTCAAAAGCAGCAAACAAAGCGGTTGAGTAAAAATGTTTTATGGGTTTTGAAGAATGGTTTCCAAAAAAAGTAATTAATTCTACAGATTCAAAGTGTGCTTTTATAACCTCATAGAGCCAATATGTTGTTTTGTTTTTTTTAATTATCATGTTACAAATACAATGGTAATATCACTTAAAGTATGTAACTTTTTAGCCACAAAAATAGAGTAAAATAAAAGCATATTTTTTCATGTTGGTTGTTTTACTGAAGAACTGTGAGCGGGCTTGCAGCAACACAAACCTGACTCGTACTCGGCCTCCTCCTGCTTGTTTACATGGAAATGGTGTTCCTTTGGCTAAACTTATCAGTCTCTATGGAGAATTTTCTGAAGTATTTAATTTCCTACTTCCATGGAATCATGCAGGTGATCTGGCGAATTTGTATGAAACTTGTGGTCCAGTCATTTACATATATATTGGCTTAGGTTTTAACTCAGGTGCCCTTCCTGATACAGCGCCTGAGAGTAGCACATTGGTAAGGATATGGTATCAGAATTTGGTTGGATAATTAGAAATGTGTGATATGAAATAATCCAGTTCCATTATATGGGATTGTTGTGCTCTCTTTTGCATGGACTCAACAATTAAGAACGTTTTAGCTGTTTTTTTGCAAACCACTTTAGGGCTAGCAATGCATCTCAGCTTTTACTGCAACATTAACAGCAGCAGAGAACCACAATCAACCAGTAAAGTAGTCTGATTGAGGAACACATTTTATGGCCCTGTTTGGTAATTCTCCTTTGGCCCTTTTGTTTTCCCAATTTGACAAACTTTATAGTCTATTGATTGACCGTTCCAAGTTGATTAAAAAGAAATGTAATTATCTTTTATTACATCATCAGGACCTATGTGTACCCTGTAAAAGCCGCACTATGTAACTTTTCCGATTGCTTGTCCTGATGAAGACTGCAAAAGCCTAAAACCAAGACATGTTGGTATGTCCCTTACGTAATAAAGGATTTTTAACTGTACAGCTGAGTGCCTCGGATCAATTCTCTTTGTAGTATCTTTTTCAGGTGTTAGATTCGCCACTTGGTTGTCTTCATGGAGTTGATATTGCTTTGAATTTCCCACAGTATGGCATTAAACATATCTATAGCAGTTATTTCATTAGGGGTGTTTTTACTGCAAAAAACACCAAAACCATACCATATTTTGTTGGGACCGGGGTCATTTCTCCACAGATCTGCCCTGTTTTTTGCTCTTTATTACTACTGCAATGTGTGAGCTAGTATGTCCAAATAATTTCCCTTGTGCATCAAGAAAGTTTGTCAAACTCAAGGTAACTGCATAGAGATAGACACATTTACTGCCATACTGTGGAATATTTCAAGCAAAACTAAAACATCATGCAAGCAGCAAGCAGACCTATTATGCACAATCGACTTTTCAGAGCTTTTTACCATGTTATAGTTGTTTCCCCTTCTCATTTACACTCTCTAAGTTGTATTCGGAGTGATTTGTGCATGTTTGATCAATCTTTAATCGCTTATTTTCAAGACACCATATTGCAGATCAATCCCTTTTTCACCGCCACCGGCACACACCCACTGCTCGTACTTACTTTCCTTTTTCACCGCCACCGGCACACACCCACTGCTCTGTACTTACTTTGTTCTCCACTTTTATTTTCTTAATCGATGATAAGCATGGGATTCAGCAGCGTTGCATAGTCATTTTGGTACAATTGAAAAAAATCCGCTACTTGCTAATATGATCCGCATCTATCCATAGGAGGGGTCGACAGCTTCTATAGGAAAAAAAAAAACTACTAGTATTTATTTCACCTGTGTTATTTCTGTCAGTCCTTGTTATGATTGTGCCGGAGTGTTCATTAACTATAGAGCGATTCATTTATGGCAGTGCGGTTGGATTGTCCTTGCCGCGACATTCGTAACACATTGACGTTTGATGCGCTGCCAGCACCAATTAACTTTGATAACTCTAGTGCCCGGTTTAATGTAGTGCTGCTGAATTGGCTTGACAAGAGGCCTACAGATAAGAGTTAGTGAGGTTTTGGAGTGGCAGTAGTTGGGTTATGGTCACAGGGGTATAGCTTCATGCATGGAGAAGATGTCAAAATTTTTGCATGGATTGAGATAACAGTAGTTTAGCAAGATTTTGTGACCTAGCAAAAGTGTAATTTTATTTTTATATGTAATAGGTCTGCAAGGAATTCATATTGAGTAAACCAGGTCAAAACATAACTTACCTTATTTTGTTTGGGCAAACTCTTCTAGTCCTATATCATATTTATACAAGTTTTCTGAGTATACATTAACCTTTTTTGATTTTTTTTTTTTTTTTTTTTTTTTAAAAATTTTTTAAATTGTT
>KN470606.1:65786-98260 GCA_000787095.1 Periophthalmodon schlosseri | reverse complement strand
TTTTTTTTTTTTTTTTTTAGACATTTTTAAATCTGTCTATCTGTCTATCTACTGGTAACTTTTGTGGCACTTAAATAATATTTTAGCCTTTCTCCAAACCATTTGCATAACTATCTTCTATGGCTTTTTAATGTTCTATTTAATGAAACATGTTCTCACAGTAGAGTTTTATATCTTTCTATAGCAGCTGTGTGCTGAGTACTACAGTGACTGCTTTGAAAAATGTCCCCGTCTTACTCTCCCAGACAACATAGCTTCAGATAAACAAGAAAGCCAATAAAAGAAAGTGATTTTTTTTTTTTTCCTTCAAATTTATGTGTTGGGGTTCTTTCTTTACAGGCTACCAGGAGCAGCAGTCAGTGGGATCATCTGATTGGTCTCCCCATCCATCAATCAAGGTCTCTTCCAGCCAACGGGAGGCGACATGGGGGGCGGGACTAAGGTCTTGCTCCTGGTCGTTCTGGTGGGATGGGAGAAGTCATGGAGTCTGAACTGGAACCCGATCCCTCGAAAGACTGTGAGATACCAGGGTGAGTCACTACTTGAATTATGATTCCATGGTTGCTGTAAAATGAGAAAATACAAAAAATTCAAATTCATGAACATATTTAAAATTTTGACAAAAAAGAGTAAATGTCCTCCTGGTACTATTTGACAGACTATATAAAAATATCACCACTACTAAAACTACAGCTGCTACTACCTAAATTACTTCTACTACTATGCACCTTCTTGTTTCTGAACTAGTCGGAACTAATCTAAATTTAAAGGAGCACTATGTAACTTTTCTGGTGGAGACTTTTTGCTTGGCCTGGAATGTTTCTGAGTATGGCTTTAAACGTAGTTATCATGCATGTATTAAATTACAAGTGTTTATATGGCTAAAAACTACCCTGATAAAAATGCATTGCTACTGAGCAGACTCACCTCTCCACAGAGTTGACATGTACCATCGTCTGTGGCTTGTTTCCGTGGAGACAACAGGTAGTGGACCCTCTACTAGAAAAGTTACACATCATACTTTAAGTTATAACCCTATCGCAAGAGGTTACAAGCCAGTCTACATTTTTTTGTGCCCAACACCCAAACCTGTATAAATGAACTATACGGGTTCCATAGAAAGAGCATCTGACACACAAACCCAAATGATTGTGCAAACTGAATCTATTTAAGAGAGTTTGCTTATGGTGAGTTGGAAGCAATTATGGACTTTTAGCTGGAAAATTGATCCTCTTTAAGACCGTGTGATACCAGTGTAATGTTAGCTGTTAACTGAGAAGTACCAAAGGGCAAAATGGAGAGTTTCGAGTGAAAGGCCGACACTGTTTACAGGCATCCTTAGCCCAGATGACATCACTCGCAGCTTTTCTTTATGAGACGCGAGATAGTTGATGAAAGACGCTCCTCACACGTCCCGATTACGTAACTGTCTCACATTAAGACATTTTTGGAAATCTTTTTGGGATAAGTCAGAACTTTTCTATATAGGGACTTTTAACATACTTCCTCCATGCGTTTTCCAATACAAATTTCCCAAATAATAGTAAAACCTGTGGGGTGTTGATATTGACCAAAATGAATCTCTCTCTCTTTCTCTTTCTCTCTCTCTCTGTCTCTCTCTTTCTGTCTCTGTCTCTCTCTGTCTCTCTCTGTCTCTCTTTCTTTCTCTCTCTTTCTCTCTCTCTGTTTCTCTCTCTCTCTGTCTCTCTCTCTCTGTCTCTCTCTCTCTCTTTCTCCTGTCTCTCCCCTCCTTGCCTCTTTCTCTCTGTCTCTCTTCCTCTGTCTCTCTCTCTTTCTCTCTCTCTTTCTCTCTTTCACTCTCTTTTCCTCTTTCTCTCTCTCTGTCTCTCTCTTTTTCTTTCTCTCTCTCTCTCTGTCTCTCTCTTTCTTTCTCTCTCTCTGTCTCGCTCTTTTTCTTTCTCTCTCTCTCTCTGTCTCTCTCTTTCTTTCTCTCTCTCTGTCTCGCTCTTTTTCTTTCTCTCTCTCTCTCTCTCTGTCTCTCTCTCTTTCAGACAGTGAGATTTTTTTTCTTGTTTGCAGCATTTCTTGGTAAATGGTTATATTTTTATACAGCGCTTTTCCATGTTCAAGGCAGTCAAAGCGCTTTACATCAAGGAACCACTCATCCATTCACACACCATTGTACGCAGACAGTGGGCGCGAGATGAGTTAAGTGTCTTGCCCAAGGACACTGAACCCATCTTATTATAAATGATGTACTAGATTTTTCCTCATCTTCAAAATAACATTCACAGTATTATCAATGTTTTGATGATCTGCCCACCTCTTATTGAACCAGGAAAGAAATAGTACCAGTGGTAACAATAAGAGAATGTAATTTTATAGTAGTTACATTTAGCAGTTTTGTTTTGTACTTGAACAAGAACAATTCATTCTACTCTTCTTCTAGTTGTAATTCAGTTCAATTCAATTCAAGTTTATTTATATAACACATTTAAATCCACTTCAACTGACCAAAGTGCTTCACAAAAAAAAAAAAAAAATGACACAATACATAGGAAAAGTACAATAAAACACCAAGATATCCTGTCTAGCTAGTATTAAATGCCAGGGAGAAGAGGTGGGTTTTCAGTCTAGTCTTAAAGTGCATCAAAGACTGAGAGGATCTGACAGGCAGAGGGAGGCTGTTCCATAGTCTGGGCGCTGCCACAGAAAAAGCTCTGTCATCTCTGGTTGTAACTTAAAATATGTTTCACTTTTTGTAAAGCTTTGCCTTGACCTCAAAAACATGATATCATTTATTGCATTTGTCACCCAGAAGAAAAAAATAACTTGAAGGTAGTAATTTTAATAGCTAAATACCTTAACATAAGAATTTTGGATAAATTCTTTCACTGATTAAAAGCATGGACCTGTATTACTTGAACAGTCCTTACACTGCCAGAGTTTAAAACATTTAACACATCAAATCACAGTTGGACAGCAAGACATATCTCAAAATCTAAACAGTAAAAGTGGAAAATCGCTTTACGCTTTTGCCCTGACCTTTTCCTTCAATAAGCGTTACACATCGTACTCTGCCAAAGTTAATCCATTCAAACTGCTTCCTCCTCTGACCTGACTGCTCTGTGCCAATTCAATACATCACAGACAGTAGTTTCTCTGTTACTGCGTTCCCCATTTTTCAGAAGTAACTCCAATATGCCTGTGCTACTGATACCTGCATATATACCAGCACATCAGCTTCCTCCTCAATGTTTATTTTTCAGAAATCTAACACCAAACCAATAACTCTGAAATACAGGAGGATTTATTGGCTGCGCAGCATTGACCGAAAACTGGAGGAGGAAGTAGTTGTCCATATCTGTTATCAAGTACTTCTGCACATAGAATTATCTAAGAAACGAGAAAAGTCTTTTTACGGTAAAAATGCACTGTACTTATTACTTCCATCGCCACTGTTTACTGATACAGTATATGTATTACTGATACATATTTCTGTTTTACTACTTATACCTTTCTTATTACTACTTTGATAACGTTTAGGTCTGCCTCAGTACAGCAAAGTGGGCGACAGTAGCTCAGTTGGTAGTGTTTGTCCACTGATCCGAAAGTTGCCGGTTCAATCCCACTCTCGACATAAACATCACTGACCCACAGGTTGGCGGTGCGATTACAGCTCCCACAGATGAATACTGTTGTTGTGTCCTTGGGCAAGACACTTAACCCACCTCGCCCCCAAAATACTTCAATTAATTCTTACTGTGAGTGGTGTTGCCTCTCCACCGTCCTGAACTTGGCTTGGATTGTCTCCATGGAGTTTAATGCTATACATAGTGATTTCTTGGGTCTCGTCAGTCATATAATTAATCAGGTCCTACGTTTGTGCGTTTACCTTTTGGATATTTCATGACAAAGTACAATTTTATCAATACGGAAAACTGTCCCTTGCCCCCCATCTGCGAGTATGACATCATCACATCCTAGAATCTGAAAACCACCAATATCAGATAAATGACTTGAGTTTTACACCAGGAAGGGCATCCAGCATAAAACCTGTCTTAATTAACATGCACACTCGGGGCTATGTCATTATTGGGGGCAAACTCGGGACAACGCACTCATAAAAGTCTCTTTAGTATCCATTTATTTTCTATTTCCACCTAAAACAAAACAAGCCACCAGTTTAATCCACGCACTCAAGTGTATTTGCCCCCTTTATCGCTGTCCTGACCATACTTACAGTCACACACTCACGAAAACCGTTTCAAATCCCTCAAAGCTGAAGTCTGCCTCTCTCCTGGGGATTAGGCAAATAGCATAAAGACTGATAGAAAGGTGTATTTTTCTCACCTCTCTGTGGCACCTATCCCTCGCTTTTACACTATCTCTCCTCACACAGATCCTTTCTTTTTTCTGCCCCCTCCCCTATTCGCTTTGTGCATCATACTCAGAAATGGCCAGGTTTTCACAAAGAGGCTCGGGTTTCAGTGCACTCACGGGGGATATTTCTAAAACCCTCTTCTCATGAAACTATCACGGAATACCCCCTCCCCCCTCGCAATCGCTATGGCGACTACACTCCCCCCAAGGCGCCATAACCTCATCTTTCTATTGCTACGGGCCAGGCTGCGGGGTTCAGACGTGAGGGTAGATAGAAAGTGCAAAGGGAAAAAAAAATTGATAGATGTGTGTGTCAGTGGTTTGTGGGGTGAGGAAGACAAGATGTGTGTTGGTACTAAGGCAGAGCGATTTGGGGAAGATATGTAATTTTCTGAGAAGCATTGAGAGTAGATTTCCGAATTATGTTTTAATAATTCAAAATTATTCAAAGTTAGACGTGTCCAGAAGAATTGACAAAAAGACTGAAATATGAACTGACAGAGTAATACAAGAATCACATTTCAGAACAGTAGAAAAGTAGTAAAGTACTATACTTAAGTACAAATTTTACATATCTGTACTTTACTTAAGTCAATTTTAAAGTGGATACTTTTTACTTTTACTTCACTACATTTGAGAGGCTGTATCTGTACTCTCTACATATTTTTGAAGTATTTTTTTATTTGTTTGAGACCTGCTGAAAAGGCTGAGGGGTTTATTATTATGATGCTCGTAGCAAAAACATACAAATAAAAACAGATAGGAAAAAAAAAAAAAAATTGTTTCTGTTGAACAAAATTCAGCACAAATCTTCATAAAAATCAATACATTTGCAACTTGAGAAGACCTCAAAATCTGCAAAATACTTTTACTTTTTACTCTTTAAGTACATTTTTAAACAGGTACTTTAATACTTTTACTTAACTAGTTTTTTTCCATGTGATACTTTTACTTTTACTTGACTATTTTTTTGCACTTTTGCATAAGTAACAAAATTGAGTACTTCTTTCACCACTGCCTAAAATACAGAGCTTTTTTTTCTTAAATTCAGAATAAGACAGGATATGTTGCTGTGTGTGTTGGAAATTATGATACTTCAAAAATTCCACCCTTTGCGATTTGCTAAGTTCGCCCGTTCACATTGCGATTTCGATTTGATTGCGGTTAATCTTACAGGCCTAGTTGGTACACAGAGAGAGGGAGAGAGTTTTCAGATTTTTGTGCTTAAAACTAGTGATTAAGATGTGGAAAGAGGGCATACGAGGACGGCTGTGCACACATGAGCTTATAAGGAAGCAGCGAGGGAAATGATCTGCCAAAAAGTGACTCTAGAATCAGTCCCAGTAGAGACAGAATACCAAATCAGCTACTAACAACGGCCTTCAGGTCCACAAGCACAGTTAGCTGCAAAAATACATGAAAATAGCATGAAGTGAGAGAGAGAAACATAACTTGAAACATAACTTATTCTTAGCTCTATTTCAGTCAAGTTGAATTTGGGTTCTTAAGGGCTTCAAAAGTATCGATACCCAGATACTAACTGATACGAAAAAAAAATAAGCAAAATTATCGAAACAATTTGAGCAAGTAAAGCACACGTACAAGGACAAAACTGGACGTTTTCTGAATAGTTCTGGGCTTGATCAGAACCGGTCTGTAATTTTTAAGAAACTATTATTTTGTTTTGAAAATTCCATTCTACTGTCAAAATAAGTGTTTTTTATTGTCAGTGTGGTGTCAGGATTGGCATCAAATATCAAGCCTTTTTGTTTGTATCAAAATCACCTTTAAAATGTTTGTGTTGTATTGTGACAACACAGAAATATTACAGAAGCATCTAGTTTCCAAATTAGGACTTACATAACCAAGAATGTGGTTTGCCAAAGCGTTCGATCACTGAAGTCTACATATTACAACTACTTACAAATCATGACTCTTCCATGGTGAAAATGAACGAAAAATGCGAATGCCTAAGTGAATTTTAGGCGTTTTTAAGTAAATCTACCCACCACACCAAATGGTTTCCTGTGAAAGGCGATGAAAGAAACTCAATGCTATATATTTCTTCCTCACACTGAGTATAATTTAAGGCTAGAAATCTTAATTATGTACATCTTGGTGTAAAAAACGCTCGCACAAATTGGTATTCTGACACTGCTTCTCGAAACGGTACACTGTCCTCATATTGCACCGCTCTCCCAAACATCTCCGACATGAAATCCCGCCAGATCATGTTCTTTTGGTATGACACTTGAGCACAAATTGATTAGCATTGGAAACAAGTGCACCGGCAGGATCCATACACGTTTGTACAGAAAAAAACATGGGATTTTGAGGCTCACTCCGCGGTTAAATGACTTATATGGATGGCTTGCTGAGAAGATGGGAAAACAAAGCTGCCGAAAAGACCAAATAGGAATGACACAGAGAGAGATGGAGAGAAGTAGAGAGAGGTGGAGCGAGATGGAGAGAGGTAGAGAGAGATGGAGAGAGGTAGAGAGGGGCGGGGAGAGATGGGGAGAGGTAGAGAGAAGTAGAGAGAGGTGTAGAGGTGGAGAGAGGTGTAGAGGTGGAGAGAGGTAGAGAGATGGAGAGAGGTAGAGAGATGAGAGAGGTGAGGAGAGAGGTGGAGAGAGATGGAGAGAGAGATGGAGAGAGGTGGAGAGATGAGAGAGGTGAGGAGAGAGGTGGAGAGAGATGGAGAGAGAGATGGAGAGAGGTGGACAGAGATGGAGAGAGGTGTAGAGAGAGAGAGGTGTAGAGAGATGGCAAAAGATGGAGAGAGGTGGAGAGAGATGGAGAGAGGCAGAGGTGGAGAGAGATGGAGAGACAGAGATAGAGAGAGGTGGACAGAGGTGGAGAGAGGTGGAGGGAGGTGGAGAGAGATGGAAAGAGAGATGGAAAAAGATAGAGAGAGGTGGAGAGAGATGGAGAGAGGCAGAGGTGGAGAGAGATGGAGAGACAGAGATAGAGAGAGGTGGACAGAGGTGGAGAGAGGTGGAGAGAGGTGGAGCGAGGTGGCGGGAGGAGAGATGCATAACGAGTTTGGGTTTGGAGTGTGCACTGCCTTAAAAGGACACACAGCCCTGGTACAAAGATCCAGCCCATGTATTTTGAACCAATGCGACTGCCTCCATAGTAAGTCATAAAGAACACAGCACACTGTGCAAACGCCTTTATGTGAGCCCAGCCCATGGAGGGAACAAAGAAATAAGTATTAGGCAAACCTAATAATTTGTATATATCCCTGGGTGATTTAAAAGTGTGATGTATAAATACACACCAACATTATTACTGGAAAAGAATGGGATAACTTTATTTAGAGTGAAAATTGTATCTTAATTCATTACTTCATTTCTTGCATTGTGTAACTTTTCTAATGGGTATCACCTACTTGTCTCCATGGAGATTTTATTCAATTACATTTGTTTTTACTGCTCATAAATACCTTCAGCAACAGGGAGCTGGGTCGCCTCTCCACAGATCTGACCTGTTACTTTGCCTGGTGGTGTCACATGCTTGTCTCTATGGAGGTAGATAGGTTTTAATGCCCTGCTGTGTAACATTCCAGGCAAAGTAATAACATCTGAAACAAGCAGGTATAAATGTTATGTAGTGCTCATTTAAAAAAAACGAAATAAAAATAATAAATAAAACAACAAAAAAAACAACAAAAAAACCTGCATAATTGAGATGGCATTGTAGTGACTGTTGCTTGAGTCAGATTTCGTACACAGAGATAGGCTGAGAGCCATTCAAACTCCATTAAAACACTTCTAGGTCAACAAGGTCATTGACAAAGAAAATAATCAGATTTTTGACTAAAATTTCCAAAACAAAATGCATTTATTATAGTTTACATTTTAGTTTCACCACATGTTCCGCACCTTGCTAACCCATCACGCTGTCTTGTAGATGTGTGCTCATGCAGAAGACAGCGGTGATAGACGGGCGCTGCAAAACAAGAGAAAATGCCAGGGCACGTACGGGGCAGAGAGAGCGTGAGGCTGTTGGTTTAATCCCCCTTTGTTTGTAGTGTGTGTAATGCTTAGGCAGGCAGTCTGAGGGATTTGGAGATCGGGGGTGTATGGGGAGAGAGGAGAGAGAGAGGTGGAGAGATAGATGGATAGAGCGATAAAGTTATGGCCGCCCCGCCCTACAATTACACGAGGCGCACATGTCAGTGAAGAAGAAACATCCTTTTCCTGGACTTTGTGTCTGTCTGTTTATCTGAGGCTAAAGGAGGTCAACATGGTGGACGTTTGTTGTTTTTACAGGAAAGTTACTCATTGGTGTACTCCATATCGCATTGTGACGTGGGATATTTTATTTCGTTTCAAGTCAATGTGCATAGACACTGCTGTAGGTTTTCTGTATCAGATCAAATGTTGTGGGTAATGCAAACAATACCATATTTATTTGGTGACTAACTGTTTAGGTATATTCATGTTTTGTGGCCTAAACAATAAGGATTTTGTCTAACGATGTTTTATTGCAATACCACATTTGGCCACAAGAGAATAAAAACACCAAAAATATATATTTCTAAACTGTATGTATTACTAAATTAGGAATGCATGATGTTGGAAAAAAAATCTTCTTTAAAAAAGTATTGCGATTAGATTTGTGTAACAGGTTACATTTGCAATATTTGTTTAAAAAGTATGTATCTGTTCAGAGCACATCTGTATCTGTTTAAGCAACTCCACAAGCCTTAACATTAATTTGAGAGAAGACTGAATTATGAACTCAGAAACACAAGAATCTCATCAGTTTCAGACCTTGTTTGTAGAGGTCCACACTACAGGTACTACAAGATTTTTCAATAAAAAGACAGGATATTTTGGTCTTTGCAGGGGACATCCTATCTAAATTTGATCTGAAATATTGCAGCCTTTGCAATTTGATAATTGTGGCAACTCAAATTGCAATTTTGATTTGAAGGTGATATATTGTGAAGTCCTAATGTATTTCAAACCTACATTCATTCAGTTCTGCTGAATATAATGTTGTTTTTTGTTTGCTTTTATCAACTTTATTGCTACTATTTATAATTCTGTATTTTTTTTATTCTCAATTACGGTGACATGTTTTGACACTTGACTGGTTGCAATTACAATTTAACCCAATTTAGCTGTGTTAAGTTGTAATGTTAAGTCTATTGCAACCATTAGCCTGTATTATGCATCTGAATAAGCAAAGGAGCTATGCAGTGAAATTACTTTATATTGTATATAGTTTTATATTTTCTTATTAAACTACTGGACTAAATCATACCTTATGTTTTGTGTTGCTGCACTGACAATGTTGCACTTTATCAAAGCTATTACTAGATAGCTTTGTGATCCTGTTAACATACAAACTGATATACCCAAATAATTTCAGTTTCACATTACAAGGATTGGGTAGTAGCTGAACTATTTACATAGCTTAGTGCCTTACAAATCTGGTATTCATTTCCCTATAAAAGATCAACCTATCATTTTTGTTAACGCCAAACACTGCGTTATATTTTAGTACATTTTATCTTTGGCTTTATGGTCTATTTTACCTTCAGATTTCACTGTGTGCTTTTAAAGCCTGGTTGTATCTTCTTATGTGAACCATTACTTTGACTTGGTGAGTTTGAATTTTAAGATTAATATAATTTTCCAAGCTATCACAGAGGCGTTTATCACAGAGAAAAGTAACCAACATAAAAGACCTATTACTTTTATATGGATCTTGCGAACAGCATGAATTATTTATGGCTGTCTGACTACAATGGGAAACAGTAAGTCTTTGTAAAGTGCAGTATACATGACTGCAAGGCCTAAGCACAGAATGGATGCTAGTTTAGTAACTGTGAAAAGATAATATTTTTCTATATGGTGCCAAGTAGAGGCTGCGTCACACAATAAGTTGCTTTTGCCATAGTCAGTCAGACCTATTCAGGTTTATTGACACCTCTTGCCAATGTATAATAATTATGTTCATCCACTGACAATGTGGCACACTTTATCAAAGTTATTGTGCTAGACAGCTTTATGATCCTACTAGGGCTGGGCCAAAAATTCAAAGATCGATAGATGGCGATCTAAACTTTAGTCGATCTCAATGATAAGGTGAACGCATTTTAATGGACAGGTCCACAGCCAGTCCCCTGTCAGTAAGAGTGCGTGGTGCTGAAGAGGAGTCACAGCTCTCTGGTTTAGGTTGAAAGTTCTGAGTCAGGGCCACAGCACATCTCTGTATGTTTCCTCACAGGTCCTCGCGTTTCACAACTTTTGACTTAAATCTGCGCAGACTAAAAGTCCAGTGTCTCCTTCCCTCTGCCTCTGTGTGTGCGGTGCCGTCTGTCCCCGCTCCCCCTCCCTCTCCCCTCCGTCTCTCTGATCCAGCGGCAGCTCCTCACCTTTTCTCCTCTCTTTCTCTCCCCTGGTGCTTCTTTATAATTCACACTACAGAAAGTAAACAACTGCTTTCTCACTATTTATGAGTGAAACTGAAGACCTAATTTAGTGCACAAACATCACACGTATTTCTGCCGAGAGCGTGCACGTAAATGTGTTTCTGCGGTTACGTAACACATGTATGCTTTTAGGCTTAATATATTGTACAAACTCATTCCAAACTTTAAATGTGTATTTCTCTGGAATTCGACACGAAATAAAAATATTATGATCCTGACACTAGCAGGGGCTCTTTATGCCTGAAGTCCACTTGTCACTCAGCCCTAGACCCTTCTAATAATCAAACTGAAATACCTAAACAATTTCAGTTTCACATTACAAGGATTGGGTAGTAGTTGAACTATTTATATAGCTTCATCACTTACAAATCAGGTATTCAGTTCTCTAGGTCAGTTCTCATCAGCTCCATGGAAATATGATTTCTTTGCCTGGAGTTATCTTTCATTTATTCAAGTGCAGATGTTTTTTGGGTTTGCCTGTCAACAGATCTGACCTGTAACTTGGTCTGAAGATGTCATCTGCTTGACTTAATGGAGACAGATAATGCCATACTAACATCTCATTTAAGGCACAGATAAGAATGTGAAAAAAGTTACCTGTTTGTACCTTTAATGCTAAAATGTTTCGTTTGTATTTGTAGCAAGTTTGTAATTGGCACTGAAATGTTAGTTAATGAAAAAAAAGAGATTACTTAAATTGGTAAGGGAAGAAAAGTTCTGAGAAACATGAGCTTGTTGACAACTGGGAAAACCTTTTTGTCCTTGTTATAGTCCAAAGCTGGCTAAACTATATACTTCAAATTGCAAGGGACAAATGCTACTATGTCTAGACTGTATCACACATACCAGGTTGAATGTCTCTCTGCTCCTTACCCCTATTTCACGCTTACGTTTTTCTGTCCAATAAAACCTTCAGGCCAAAAACACTAAAAACTATATACAAATTGGAATACCGGCTGGCTTAATATGCTTTTGCCATGTGTCTCCACTCTCCAGATGTTGAATGAGTTGGGGTCAGCTGCAGTGTCGCCCAAGCAAAACCTCCTCCAACTCCCCTCAAAGAGCAGAAGAACCGGGCAGTAGTAGGATCAGAGGGGAGGGCACCATGTTGTTTCACGGCTAGCCAAAAACCTCAAAAAAAAAAAAAAACCTCTCAGATTCGGACTTTGAGATGTGATCCAGCAGCCTCCCTCTGTCTGCCTGCTAAAAATACACACGCAACCTCTGCTTATAGCTCCTAACCGCCATGCCACTACCACCAAACTATGATTAAAGGCCTATTTTAAGTGCGCTTTGAAGCAGGGAGGGACTGAAAATGCGCTCCCACACGAATCTCGCAGACGGTGATGTGTGCTTGTGCATAAGAAGGCCTCGTCTGAGCAGGTACGGCCTCTTTGAAGAGAACGCACTCCCACTATAGCGCCCTGGCTTTGTTTGTGTCGGAATCAAGACGCATTCAGGTGCGCGACAGAATGGGAGCAGCAGCCACCCTCAGATCTGAACACAATGAGGCCTTCACTCGCCGGATTTGCAGAAGATGTTTCCTATGTATTAAAAATCATAGGTATTGAGAGACTTTTGTTTTTTTATATCTGGAAGCTATGAATGAATGGTTATGTTTTGTTACATTTACTATATAGATTATTAACTATTAATTATTTTTGGAAATTGGTTAGTTATAGTAAAAGAAAACATAGTATGCAAATGTAATGGACTGGATTTCTATAGCTTTACAGTGCATTATTCATTCACTCCACACTCGGTGGTGGTAAGCTACTGTTGTACCCACAGTTGCCCTGGGGCAGACTGACGGAAGCAAGGCCGCCAATCTGCACCATCCCCTCCGACCACTACCGACACTCATGTACACACCGTTTTCATACTAGGCTATGTGGGTGAAGTGCCTTGCCGAAGGACACTCCCGCATTAGAAAACTGCAGTGCCCAATGGGAGCTGACGTCACCCTAAATGTCATCACAACAAAGAGTTGTTGGCACCTCTGATGGATAGCTTCTGAACACGCTAGTGAGTAGCGGATTTTATTTTATTTTTTCATTTGCACCAAAATTATTATGCAGCACGGCTGAATCCTACACATATCACTGGTTAAGAAAATAAAATCGGAGAGACCGAAGTAAGTACAGAGCAGTGGGCGTGTACCGGTGGCAGTGAAAACTGGGGTTGATCAGAGCAGTGGCGTCTTCAATACAGGAGCATAAAGATTACTCAAAAATGTTGTGAAGCCATTTTTCAAACATAGACACACTGTAAATGAAAATCAGCTGCTTGCAACTGTAATTTTTTGTTGATTTTCAGATGGCCAACGTGCTCCTGCCACAAAGAGTCAGTAGTGTGTTGAGCATTTACCCCTTAACTAAACCACTTTTGGTTTAGTCCACCATCCACTTTTCACTGTCCCAAAGTCACTGACAGAAAGATCTAAAGTGAACACACTTTGATGCCTTCCCCTACTTTGTCTGCAGAAATTTACCCCACGTATAATAAATCAAAGGCCTATTATTATAGATTATGTGTCCTTACGATTTCAGGATTATTTCATTCATTTACAGACTACTATAAATTCGTGCCATTATGGGATTATTGATACAATGAAACGAGGAATCCATTTGGTTAAATTGCTTGTGACTGAATCGATATACCCTATAAAAAATCACAGTCACCACAGCGATAAATGTATAAAGTACAAGTCTTAAGCAAATTATTTCTCATCTCATGTCATGCCACTAAAGCATAAGCAACTCTTTAATGGTTACAGTTAGCTGGGTTTTTGGCCTGCTACTTTATCATTAGAAGGTCAAGGATATTGAGCGAAGAGTGTAGTCAAAACCACAGCACCAGAGAAAGACCAGTGCATATAGCACTATGCCTTTTTATGGACTGAGATGGGTGGAAAGAATGAATGTGTAAACTAAAAAACTTACTAAGAAACTGTAAAACTCTTGAGGATAGCTTTTTAAAGAAGATTGGTAACAGAAGAGCAGTTATCAAAACAAAAGTATGTGAGGTTAGACCTTGGGCAAAGCTTTCTGATAAAACTCATCTTCCTTCCTTTTACTGACCCCTTGTGGTAGATATTGGTAACTTACTTAAAAGTGTTCAAATCTGCAAACTTGGAGAAATTAGTCCGTGTGGTCTGCAATATCCATCTGTGAGTCACTAGTGCGGCAGAGGATTAGTGGTTAGAATCCCACCGCAGTTGTGTCCTTGGGCAAGACACGTCACCCACCTTGTCCAAGTATATCTGTGGTGTGTGACTGAGTGGCTGGTGGTGGTCAGGGGGGCAGATGGCACAGACTGGCTGCCTTGTTTCCATTTGCCGATCCCAGGGCAGCTTTGTTTAAAGTTTTTTACTATAAATGATAGACCAAGCTAACTACTTAAAACATGTCTGTAAATGTATTAGTTGAGAAATATCACTTTTTACTTTTGTTTGTACCATAAACGGTATACTTGATCTTCAGTTTTTGCCTATTTTCAAAACAACATTCAGAACATTATCCATATTTAGATAATCTGACCAACTCCTTATATTATTATGAGAAATAGAGAGTTTGAACTGCTCCATGACTCCATAAGGATGTGGTTAACTGGATTAGAACTACTGCCTTCCATGGGGAACCGGGAAATCTTATGGGGGATGAAAGGACTCTGGGATAGTGCAGTCTCTAGGAGGTCACCATTACAATCCACAACAAGCAGAACTAATCAGTGGTTTCTCCATACCACGAGCCCTTTCCTCGGCAGCGCTGTGGTCGCTCCTGGTTCACATATGCACCACATGGGAAAAATAACCTCTTCTTTCTCACAATGAATCAATGATGACACATAGAAAGAGATAGGGGACGCCTGTGTAGCTCCATAGAGGAAGAGCAGCGGTGCAGAGGGATCAGGATGTGACTAACTGCTCCATCTGAATGCCACAGATGAAAGTATTCAGTGGTTTATAGAAAAACTCTCTTGTACAAAGTCAAAAAGATGCTTGACTCACTGCTAACTGGACGGCAGGGGTGGGACAAGTGCCTCAAATTACTACACAATGAAACCACTCAACTACAAGTACTCAAAAGTCAAAAGTATTATTGTTACATAAGCAAAAAGTGTATTTACTGTTCACCAGTACCATCACTACAATAACAAATACCTACCCTTATTCTGGTTAATACTACGACAAGGAGTACTTTTCCTCCAGTAATGAGCTGTTGTTTGCTAATGGGAAATGTACTATTCTAATCTGTATAAAGAAGTGCACTAAGGGACTGTGACGTCGCCCTTAGCGTTCAGTTCCAATCAAACGAAGCTCATCGAGGCTCACAGTTATAGGGGCAAATTTGGAGCCGAGTTCCATATTTGGAATTCCGACAGCAAGTATCATAGAACCAAAGAGCCAATCTGGAGCGAGGCTCTTGAACGTAATGCCCTTTCACGGCCGCACTGCTGGTTTAGCACGGAGCAGGCGCTTAGCAACGCTGGTTAATATGGTTAATACGAGGCTGACAGCAGCAGTTACGGAGAGAGGGGCGACAGTTTTTCAAAAGAAAGTGAATTTGGGGCCAGAAGCGCGCCCAGGCTCACTTCTTATTTGGAATGAGGTGGCTAGCAGGTTAGCTATGTCCATTTATATATATGATTCTAATAAGCAATACGTTATCTGAAAATAATTTTAAGTACTATAAATATCAATTGACAGAAGTTTATTAGTAAGCAAAGGGATGATCCACAACAAATCCGTACATGTTCTGAGTGCAAAGTGGCAAAATGGTTAAAAACCTGAATTAACGCAACTCCAACAGGAAGTGGTTGACTGGATTAGAAAGACTGACTTCCAAAAACTTTATCCCTGCACTACCAAACAATGAGTTGAAAACCTACAGGAACCAGGCTATACTGTGAACGGAGGATAATGGTATACAATTACATGGAGTGTCACATGTAACATTACGGTACTTAAAATCATTACTGCGTCTTCCATAAGCACATGTTCAAACATAACCAGGATAATACTGGGAGTGAGCAGCCAACTTCCAAAGCCTGTGATTATAAAGTACTGCCCTCGGCGTAGGCCAGCAGGAGGTCAACCAACACACAATACTTCAGCAAATCACTCAAAAAGGAGCCCATTATGTACATCAATAAAAAGTACCAATGTTCTCGTGAAATACATGCTCTAAAGGTTGCCATTGTTAACACAGCGCCTTGTTACATATACGTCATTACACTCCAGCTGAATAACTTTGTATCATTATAAATCCCTCGCAGTAGATGATTCCAGTAGCTTGTGCGGTAACAGAGAACAAAGGAAGTATTGATGAAAAGGGGCAAATGTAGTCATCATAAATTTGAAAGTTCAGGGAAAGCTATTTCAATTCAAAAATCAAACATTAGGCTATTCTTCAATAGAATTAATAAAGTTACAAACCAATACCATATGAACATTTGTAAAAGTTTTGTAGTAGCTGGAATAAAGTTTTTACCTCGGAACAAAAAAATTCCCAGTCCAATCCTTGGGAAAAGGTCACTGATAATATTCTAACTTTTTTTTTTTTTTCATTGTCAAATTCCAATTAACAGTCTCCCGTTTTATAAATAATATCTGATTATTAGTGCTCTTTCCAGTCTAACATTTGGTCTAATTGCTTCTCATTAGTCAAACCAGTAACTAATCAGATACTCGCAGTGCTCTCAAGCAGGTGCATGCTTCCTGTAGAGCGTTGGAGAGCGCTAGCATTAGCATAGAATTTCCATTTGAATTGTCATTATCGCTAATGTCGCTAAGAAAGTAACTTCTATGACAGTTTCAATGCAGGGGCGGGTATTATAATTTTTTCCTAATAAGAATATCAAGAATCATTAGTCTATTATGCGTAACTTTTGCCCTAGAACTGAAGGTACAAAATGTGATTAACCAAACTTGAACTAGTTACATAAAGAAGCTATAGCTTTACTTTATACAACAAGTTTCTTATGTAGCCCCCACGATGACAGCAGTGACAATTTGTCCCGCCCCCTGTAATCTACACTGACCTATCAGAGCAGAGGCTACAGAGTGACTGACAGCTCCAGCACACGCCCCCTGCCTCCCACATAACCACTCATTGCTGTAATTGGAGGTTTTATGCAGGATGCAAGGCAAAGAGAAAGACGGTAGGAGAGAGAGAGTTGATGAGGTTGTGGAGGTCACTGGCCCGGCCCATTCTCCCTATCTTTCTAAATCAGTAGGCAGACATTTTCTTTGGCGTATCTTAAGAGATTCAGAGCTCATTTGCTGCATCAAAGCCAGTTGGTTTTTCAAACAAAGTATCCAGTTACTAAGGGTGTGCTTTCTGCTTAGTGAAAGCCTTGTGGGAGGGATTCTCAAGTGGTGGGGTGAGGACCTCAAACTAAGTCGCATTGCAGGTTGTTATGAGTTCAGCTAATTTAGTTTTAAAATGTTTTTCTTCTTTTATGCCTTAAAGGTGCACTACGGAACTTTTCTGGTGGATATCTCCCATCTGTTTGCCTCTGGCTTAAAATGTTCCACAGTATGGCATTAAATCTGTCTTGCATTCATTAAATCGCAGCTGATTTAAAATGTTCGTATTAACCCACACTACATGATCCTGGTATTTTTATTTCACTATTGTGTCCATAAATCAAGATATGAACATTAATAACAGACAAATCAGGTGCCTTTTTCCCCGAGGTCCCTCCCGCTAGCGTTAGCAACACGTTTGATTGACAGCCTTGCTCAGCGCCCACTCCCTGCTAAACCAGCTGTCCAGGCAGGAAAGGGCATTACCTTCAACAGCCTCACTCCAGATTGGCTCTTTGGTTGCTATGATACTCGCGGTCAGAATTCCAAATATGATCTCGGCCCCAAATTCGCCCCTATAACTGCTAACCTGAATGAGATTCATTTGACTGGAGCCGAGCGCTAAGGGTGACATCACATTCCTGTAGTCCACTTCTTTATACAGTCTATGGTGGAAATACATACTTTTAATGCCATACTGAGGAACATTCTAGGCAAAGCAATACATAGCCTTCCCAATCATCCTTAGACTTACCTCTAATCTTCTATGTGTTTCTAAGCTCACTGTGCCCATAATGTAGTGGTTCAGTGACAATACTTTGTACGAGTGGGTCACAGGTCATGTTTTAGTGGTCCATTCGCTGCATCAAAGACTGCGTCTTTTTCAAACAATGTATTGAATTACTTACTGAGCCCTTTTCCACCTTTTCTCCGTTCTTTGTTGATCTGCAGCTGTTGTGCCCTGTCATGGTTTCTGGTTACTGGCCTGTGTGTCCGTTTATGTGACAAAGGAAACAGATTTTTTTTTTTCCTTATTGGTGGATTGAACAGTGGATTTTAACTTATGTAGGTCAGAGTTGGTTATTATAATGAAGCAACATAATAAAAGCTCCAATTGTGGAAAGGTAATAAAACATTTGGCATCTACAAATGCCTTCTTGAATCTGAACTTGGATAATGCATTAAAATTGTGTTAATAACAACTATGGCACATATACTCTGAACTTTATCTAGAATGTGGTCCTGTCCTTCATTTAGCCATCCATAACATTGTAGAAATAGTGTCGATCCCTTGATGCCCATAAAAACCTATTTTCGCAGAAAAGGGGGCTCGTTTGTTTGGTTCAGACTATGCATTTTTAATGGTCTGGACAGTGAAGGCTCCGAACAGAACAGCCACAATAAACATTGGGTATTTTTGATGTAGCAAACCAGGGCATGGTTAGATCTTAAGATTATCATCTATCTTTAGTCTTTGTTCATAATGACATTTTCTTGTTTTATGGTGTATCAAAAATGTAACTGTTAATAATCTGACTGACAGTATTGTGTTTTTATTGGGATCTGTGTCCAGATATTTTCACTAGTATTTATTATCATTGTAAGTGTTTTTGTTTTATCTCAGTAAAAAAATATTCATCAGATTCTAAACTTTACCCAGTCCTTTGTATATCAGCATTTATCCAGGTTTGGAACTAGCACAAATATATATTGTTTACTGCCCCCTTGTGGCTACCCCCATTTAAAGTTATGCCTCCCTTGTGTTTTGACCCTTGCTATTGTCCTCTTTTACAGCCCCTTTATCAGAGCGCACCACTCCTCTTTGCACAAACACTGCAGGTCATTGGGTTGCACTGATCATCCATGTTTTCCATCGCTCCTGGGTCAGGCCCTCCGAACTCCACATGTTTTGTATTCTTCCTTTCTGCTCCTGTTTCCTATTTTTTGTACATTTGTTTATACAACTTGCCTTACTGCGCCTCCTGTATTTTTTCTCGGGTGCACAAACTGTTGTTCCTCTGAATCAAAGCCTTTGTAATTTAACCTGAAGTGCCCCGTTCTCATCCAACTCCCCAGGTCCTTCAAAAACACAGGTTGGGTGCAGATATTTGAATTGCAGAGGGCCAGGGGAGAGCAGCACTGTTTGTTCTGCATGGCCATTATTACAAAGCGCTCTCTGAACAACGTTGGCTTTACAAGACGCTTAGAAGTGTATCTCTCCATTGTTTCTAATACTCAGATGAGATGAAAGCCTGCGCCCTCTTTGTTTGCCTTATATTTCATTCCAGCTGGAAAAACATCTTGAAAAATTGTATGGTGTTAGCTGGATATTTGCACATACACATGAACGCTAATGGACCCCAGGTATGGATAGGATGTTATCTACAAAGTCTCAGAGGGGTGTGAGAAAGTAGGAGGTTCACAGGTATATGGTGTTAACTGTCTGGAGGTGGAGAAATCTGGTAAAATTTTATCAAAGAAAAAAGTTACTTAAACTAATAATTGGTTTGGATTAGTACCACACAAGCCAAACCCAACCTAATACATGAGAGGTTTTTAAATGCCCTGTACCCAATGTATTTGAGCAAAATATGTCTTGCTCCAGTACAGATGTATTGCATAAGCTACTCTTGAGGCCAAAATAAGTCCTCTGCCGTCTGCATCTAAGTAGAAAGTGTTTTATTGTCTGATAATCAGGAAGTGCACATTAGCAGGTTAACTGTTACCTTTACCGTCATGGCTAAACTCTGCACTAGTCTCTGAAAATTGTGAAAAGCTTGAATAATTAGCATGTTCGGATGCATAAAGTAAAAGAGGAATAAAAAATGAAGTAATCAACTGTTTTTCAAGTTTTTAAGACAGTAAAAATCAGGTGCAGTTCCTTTAAGTTGGCAGATATTTTGATTTGCAGTTCAATCTCCATCCACAACCAATGGGCGAGGGTAGTGCAGTTGGTTGAATTTTTGTCTTCTGATCCGAAGGTTGGAGGTTTGATTCCAGCTCTCACAGATAAATGTTGCTGTTGTGTCCTTAGGCAAGACACAACCAGTGTACACTGGTGTATGAATGGGTGTGCAGTTGATGTAAAGGGCTTTGAGTGCCTTGAACGTGGAAAAGCGCAAATCTAAAATGTGACCATTTAACATTGAACACATAGGCTATTGTTGTGTTGTTTATCTTCTACTTTTAGTGTAGTAATGACAGTTAAAATAAATGTATCAACTAATTTAGAAAGTAAAATGTGAAAAAACAGGCACAGTTTGAACTTAATTCTTAAGTTTCAGGCGTGAATTTTAGCGACAGAAAATTACCATTTACAAGAGATACATTTACATGAGGAAGCTATAGCTCATAGAAAACATGCAGTATTCAGACACTATATAGGAAACATAAAGGTCAAAGCCATTTACCAGGTGGATTCAAAGGGTAGCCAGCACATTATGTAGGAAATAAAAAGAAAGAAATAGAAAAATATATGTATATGTTGCAGGCAGATTGCATGTGATGCCGTAAATGGTCCAAATGGTTGTTTGAATAACTGGTTGATCAGCTGGGCTAAAATGGCATAGTTTATAACCCTATTTCTACCTTGCTACAAAAGTGGATATAATTATAGTGTACACAGTGGCTATCCATGGGTTTCAGAGTGATGAAGAATTAGCACCGTTTCCATAGCAAATAACAATTCAAAACAACAGTCCTCAAAATGGCACCAACAGCAGGAACTTGAAACCCATAGCTTTAGTAACACTAAGTTGGAGGATAGTAGTACTTTATGGCTAATTGTTGGGACCAAGTCTCCTCAGTGCTGCCCCCATGTTGGACACAATCACTATTTTCACTTTTGCAATATAGTAAGCCGTAGCTGTAAGTAGGGCTAACCCGGTCAGCACACTCAGGTATGAGGTCCAATCCAGAAAAAAATGCCCAAAAAGCTATTAGGGCTAAGTTTGCAAAAAAATAAGTTGTTACATAGAATATGCATGGACAAAAGTGTTTCTCTGGCCATAGTGTAATTATTTGTGTTTTGTTTTTGTTTTTTTGCCCGGCTGTGTAAGGTAGCAGATGTGCTCAGATCTCCCCAGAGGTGGTCCCCTGCCTCTCCTGTGCTCTCTCTCTGTCAGCTCACAGTCTCACAGTCCCTTCACTGTTTACACTCCTGGTCCTCAGATACTCTGCTTAGCTCATTACTTATTCTAGCCTTCTCTTGCTTGTTCACTGTGTCCTCATGTGGTGTTACAATGTTTCATCATTGTCATCCATATCTGACAAGTTGTTTCAGAGTGTGTTTCATACATGTGCATGTGTGAATCTTTCAGTCTATATTGCATTGAGTCAAATATATCCTCCATTGAAGAGAATTATGATTGAAGCAAGAGAAATACAATGACACAATCCACTGATCATAAATTGTTGCTGTATGGACCACATTTATGTTAACAGCAAAAGCAATTATTTATCATTGGTACACACAAATATCTACTTAAAGCCACAGAATGCCACTTTTTTCTTGCCAAAAAAACTGATTACATAAAAGCGTTTTTATTTTTTGTTTTGGTTGTGTTTATTGCACTGGAAATATACATGTGTCCTTACTGCACCTCCACAAACCTGGCTTTTATTTGACCTGTAGGTTTGTTTCCATGGAAATGTTATTTTACTATAATATTCCCCAGTATAGCAGGGGGTGGGATCATGCATATATATTTAAAAATTGTTTACTGCGATTATCCTGCTTCATGTCGGTGGCATAAAGTAGTTTCAGTGTTATCGTTTATCGTAGTATTTCCCTCGAACAATATATCGTGCTTTAAAATTTGTTATCGTGACAGGCCTATTGTGATTTGTTCCTGACTACCCTAATGCTAACAGGCTAACTGTTTTTCTGTTGTTAAACCATCCTCTCTTCTCACAGAACAATGTAAACTCTATATATGAGTAGTCCCAACTAGGCCAGTGGATCACGTGATCAGTTAGTCTCACCATAAATCACTTCTTGCCTCTATGGATTTCAGCTGCTATTTTCAGAGCGAGAAAAATACGCTAGAAATTTTCATGCAGAAAAAATATAGTCATTCAATTTGTGAGATTGCGTGTGGAGCTTGGGTATTCTTTTGTTCGATTTTGCACATCTTCCATCAGCCAAGATAGAAAGAGAGAGAGGGAACGAGAACAAGGTGACACTAGAAGTAACAGGCGTGCAGATAATGAAAACTAAACAACATCTATTTTTCCGCTGTGCTTTGTCTTCGATGTAACATTTTTTCTGAGCTCGTCAGGGGAGTTGGGAAGTTATTGTAGCATCTTAGACATCGAATCGACACAAAAAAACAGCAGGTGGAAGCGTCTAATTTTGATAAAAGAGGCAGTTTTTTTTATGAATCTCCCAGACAGGATATTTTTAATCCCTTTGCGATTTAACTGTAATAAAGACAAAATATGTGCAGAGAGCAGATGTGTTCAAAGTGTGGTTGATGGGCCAATCAGGGTCTACAACTGTTAGCATAAAATGTGCAGATAAAAATCATCAATAATTTTGCTATGCGGTTGTAAACTTTTTTTAATTTATGTATTTATTTATTTTTTATTTTATTTTAATAGATTCTTTTTCCAGACCGAGATTTAGTTTGTTTTCATAGCTGACAGTTTCGACTGCTCACTAGGGTCTACCTCCAGACCGAGATTTAGTTTGTTTTCATAGCTGACAGTTTCGACTGCTCACTAGCGGTCTACCTCAGAGTGGTCACGTGATGTTGCTGTGACGTGTCCGGTCAGCTGATTTAAACAGGTTTTGGCGCTGTCTTCCTATCGGTGGAAGCAGGATGACAGCGCCATCTGCAGAAGAAGCCGGACTCCACCAGTAGGAAGACAGTGCCAAAACCTGTTTAAATCAACTGACCGGACACGTCACAGCAACATAACGTTATTGCTGTATATCATGTTATACAGCAACATCATGTGGCCACTCTGAAGAAGACGGCTAATGAGCGGTCGAACATGTCAGATATGAAAACAAAGTAAACTTTGGTCTGGAAAAAGGTCTATAAAAATAAATTAACAGAAGACCAGAACCTTATGGGACCAGTAAACTATTCAAGTCGTAAGCAAAATATTGTCTGAAATCAGTTCCTAATTTGGAAATTGAGATTGTGAAAAAATGTAATTCTAGAAAGCTCATAATGATGATAAAAACCAGGCCCCAGACTACTTGACTGTAACATCTTGTCTGACTGTCTGCCATAGATGGACCAATACAAATTCTTTCAAATCTGTATTATGTTTCTAACGGCATTTTATTTAAGCATATAATCATCAAGCAGCTAAAACTGCGATAATCCATGTAATATATAAGTATTCAAGACTTCACAACAGCAATTTAGACACATCTGCGCAGTTCATTGAAAAGTAATAACATTAATTGAAGTATTGATTTGAATTGATCTAGCATTAGCTCAGTCACGGCCTTAGAAATCCCATTAACTTCACCATCTCGTAGCTAATGTTGGTTAATGCCCTGGTGACACAGTATAAGGCCTGGTTTATGCCTGGATTAAAATGCCATTTGTGTTGTGAATGTGCGGCTCAAATAACAGACTAATCACTAATTCACGCCCGTTTATACAGCGCGTTATGGGCTTTCACACGCTACATATTCAACCCACATGTGTCTGGGATCTGGTTTCTCCATTTGCAATAATACAAGCTGGGTAAGTGGATAGAGGGTGAATTCAAGGTTTATTCACAATAAATCGACATTGCATTAGGTAGATGTTGTCGATATTTACCATTTAGATTATTGTGTGAAGGAAACTAGTGTTGTCACGATACAAAAATTTCAAACTCGATTTCAGTACTAAGGAATAGATTCAATACTCAATGGCGATTCCGATACCATGATAATAAAAAACACTATTTCTTTAGACAATAGAATGTGATTTTCAACATTAAATCTTTTTTTTTGTTTATATTGCCATGTGGCCATATATCTGTGTAATCCCTCCATCGTCCAGGTATGTTCCATAGTTGTCCATGGGCGTGTACTAGTCTGTGTGGTCTTATATTTGTTCTGATACAGCTCAAGATCATTCTAAAGCTATTCAGGAAAGGTTCATTTCTGTTCTCTGAATGTGACTTTTTTAGTATTGATACCAGCTCAAGTGACTATCTAGTTTTGATAATTGTTTAAGTATCGATTAGTATCTGATTTTTAACACTTTTGACAACCCTAAAAGTTATTTTTTCTTATTTCTCAGGATTATATTGTGGCATAACTATCCAAAATGATCAATTAACAAAATAACCTTAACGAGCAAAATGAGAATTGATCACTGTTGATAATAATAAAAATACGCATACAACAAAGGTATAAGGTGATTTTTTTGCTATTTTGTGTTTGATTTTACAATTCATTGATTCTGTGCAAACCTGAAAGTGAAACCAGATTTTTGCAGGCACATTTTAGCAAATTGCTGATACATTGCAAAAAATATCATCAGATTATCACATTAATCTCAAGAACAGTTACACAACTTCGATTTATTTGACGTCATCACCAGCACTGTTGAGTGTTGTTCTTTTTCAACAGAAATTGTGACTAAATACTTGTTTGGATTTTGCAATATTGGAAAGTTTTGTGACATTTCAACCTGTTTTTCATTTCACAATATTATGCTGATGCTCATGTGTTTACTTAATTTCACAATATCAACCTTCACGATCTGTTGTAAATTATTTTTGGGCCAAACAGAGATCTTCCCAAAGCCTTTTATTTACTTTAGGAAGGGCTAAAGCAGGAGCCAAGCCATGTCTGATAAGGTCCAGATTGAATCGTCGTACAGCAGATAAGATGTTAGCGTATTTAAACTGTGCAAATAAACACAAGGTAATGGCACTTGGACCTGCCCTTGTTGTGATAAAGACTACACTGGTGATGCCCTCCCATAAAAGTTTAGCGTTGAAATGAAGTGCTGTTTTGGGATTTTGTTGGCGTTAATGTAAGATTATTTGTGGAACTGAATTACATTTTTGACAAATCTTATCCTAATATCAAAAGTATCAAAATTGTGGACCTGTACAATACACATTTGAACTTGTTTTAAAATGCATTGTTTTGTTGAGAACTATAGACCATAAGATGTTGCTCTGTTTTCATAGATTACAGCTACAAGTGATCACTCTTAACAAAAACATTTCAATTTTAAAGGTGCACTTTGTAACTTTTCTGGTGGGGAGTCTGTTACCTCCTTGTCTCCATGGAGATGCTAATTATTTGCTTGAAATGCTCCACAGTATGGCATGAAACGTATCTATGTAAAATGTTGGCCTATTTTACTACGAGTGTTTCTATAGCTCAAAAATACCATTAAAAACATGCACTCTTACTGTGACAGGGATCGCCTCTGCAGATCTTGGCCTGGTATCGTCACCTTCTTGTCTACGTGGAGATAAATACGTTTAATGCCATTATGTGGACATAGAGGCCTGCAGATCTTGGCCTGGTATCGTCACCTTCTTGTCTACGTGGAGATAAATACGTTTAATGCCATTATGTGGAACATAGAGGCAAAGCAATAATATCTCCATGGAAACAAGCAAGTGGTGTAAAAGTTACATAGTGTACTTTTAATCTTCAAATATGACACAAATTTATATTTGAAAGAAAATCTAACATTTCTATAAAGTCAAGAGCCTGATATATATGGCAATAACTAGACGACTGTAGGGAAGCTATTATATACTGAATATTGACAATGCCCCTGTGTCGTTAGCTTTGGCAGTCTGGAGGTGCACATGGCTCCAAATGACTCTTACGGCCGTGAAATGAGAAAGCATTTGTTCCACTAGCTTCTTCAAACTAAAAAACACTAAAAGTTAAGGGCCCTTTTACAAGCAAACTCAGAATGCTAAACGCTAATGCTAATGTAACTGCAAATCTACACAGGCCCCATGGGAACTGTAGTCATTAATTCTCCAGAGGTCCGTCTCCAAATGACCTCTTTAAAATGCAGCCATTCGTCATGTTATTTCTAAATGTTCCTTAATATTGATTTTTGAGGCGCAGCAGGCTTGCAAGTTGCTTATAGAAGTCAATACATGGATTAGCTTAAACCTTATTGGATATTTTTTCAACAAAGAGAAGGGAAGCTATGGAAAATTGGGTTTGTATGGTCCAAGCTATTAATAAACGCTTTCCGTTCTGCTCAAAACTCTCCAAAGGGCTATGAACTGTTATTTTAAAGGGATATTTTTATTTGTCATAAAGTAAAATGTGTTTTGCCCCAGTACATATAGGCCTATATTGTAAAAGCAGCTGTTTGTATGTCTGCATCAAATTATAGACAGTTTTATCCTCCGCAAACCAGGAAGTGTGCGCTTATGCTGTTGTTAGCATTACTCTGACTGCAAAACTCTGCTCTGGCCTTTTTTAATTCAATTCAATTTTATTTATATAGCAAATTTAAAAAAAAACTTTAGCTGCCCAAAGTGCTTCACATAAAAAGTCCAAAAAAAACAAAAAACAATAGAGATAATAAGTGCTTCACATAAAAAGTCCAAAAAAAACAAAAAACAAATAGAGATAATACAAAACCAGTGGTGGAAGGTAACAAAGTAAAAGTAGTAAAGTACTGTACTTAAGTAGAATTTTTAGGTATCTGTACTTTATTTAAGGAACTTTTACAGTGGATACTTTTTACTTTTACTTCACTACATTTGAGAGCAGGTATCTGTACTTTCTACTCCACTACATTTTGAACTGGGCTGAAAAGTATAAAGTACTTTTTATATGATTTGAGGGGTTATTTTTACTGTCTTCCTGGTAACATCCTGTCTAAAGTTTTCGAGTTTAAGCTTTGGCTTTGAGCAAACAAAAATAGATACACAAAATTCATAAGAAAAATGAAGAAATGTATTCATATTGTTACTGTTGACCAAAATATGTATCATTTTTAATCAATATCTACATTTAACAACTTAACAAATTAACAACACTTATGTGAAATATCTATCTGTACTTTTACTTAACAGTAACAAAATTGAGTACTTCTTCCACCACTTTACAAAACACTGGGAAAGAACCATAAAACACCAAGATATCCTGTCTAGCTAGTTAAAGACTAGACGGAGAGGATCTGACAGGTAGAGAGCGGCTGTTCCATAGTCTGGGCTCTGCCACAGAAAGTTCCTTATAAACCCAGCGCTGTGAATGCTCTGAACGCATTAGGAAAAGTGAGGGATACGTTTAGACTGCTGCAAACAGTTTCAAATGATATACCGGTAGTTCTGTTTTTCATGTTTTTAATGACGGTACTCAATACTTACATGCAAAACATACCCATTTCTGATAAACACGTGGGATGCATATGCAAACTGGAGCTTATTCCTGTTAACATATGGGTACATGACTTCACTGCATAGGCCACTTGAAATTTGTGCTTTCAAATTTGGACAATTGACAAGTTTCACTCACAAACTCACATTACATTAATACGCATTAAGTTTATCTGGACGTTGGGAAGAAGTATCTTACAATTATACAAGCTGTTTGGAAGAAGATATGTTCATAGAGCTATGACTAAGAGCTTAACTGAACTTTGACTAGACAAGAGCCGCGTTGCTGCCCACATTAGTAACACAAGGTTTCTTTTGTGTTCATTTTGCAGATGTGTTGGACAGCATGGCGCGTTTCACTGTCCCGGGAGTGTTCAACTATAGCATGCTTACCCTGTCCGAACACGAGAGGGTGCTGTACGTGGGGGCGAGAGAGACCCTGTTTGCCCTGGACCCCAATGACATCAGCAGGCAGCTACGACCACAGGTAAAGTCAACTCTGAGTGTCCACAACTAACAGTGTTGGGAAGTACAGAAAAGTACAGAAAAGTACAGTGTTGGGAATTACAGAAAAGTAGTGTTGGGAAGTACAGAAAAGTACAGTGTTGGGAAGTACAGAAAGGTTACTATTTTGTTTGTGGTATTCAGAAAGCAGTTATTTTCATAAATTCAAAAGAATACATTGCAGTACTTGATCATGCCATTTATGCTTCAAACTGCACATAATTAGTAAGAAAAATAGAAAACACTGCTCTTGTGATGAGTTAATGTTCATTGTTCCTTCTCCAATAGTAATAAATATATGCAGAACAAGCCGTGAAACAAACATAAATCTGTTTTGAATCTTGAATTTAAATGCAACAAGTATTCTGGTGGGACCGTGTAACATAATATGTTACAAAATACATTTTGATTACACACACCTAAATATGTGTACTCATTTGGATCAATATTCTGGTACAGTTACTCTTTTATTTGATGGTATTACACAGCAGTAGAAAGAAAAACAGACATGACAGGTGGTGCAACAAACGTGAAGCTGTTTTAATCTCACACTGTAACAGAATGAAACTTAATGTGAAAGTACTCCAAGTATTCAAAATACAGTACTCTGATTGGATCATGTATCAGAATATGTCACAAAGTACATTGTAATGTTGGTATTTTGTGACTAGATACAGTTTGAGTATTCTGTCAATGGTGTGACACTGATATGTTGTTCCAGTTCCATCCTTTTAGAGATGTGTGGTTGTTGACAACAAAAACAGAAAAGTTATTGTTTATTTTCTTTTGGGAACAATTTTCTCTTCTCTGAGATTTTTCAGCTTTTTGAACACAACCAATTTTCTGAATGGTGAGAATACTTTTATTTGAAATAGACTTGGTCGAGTTTCACAGTCAATAGTTCAGAAATCAATAGCACAAGACCATCCAAAATGAATTATGCCCGGTGCGCGGCTACATTAGCTTAATGAAATTAGCTTTATATTTAAAAGCTTATAGAGACTTAGCTCGGACGCGCCATAATCTCCGTCTCGGCCGCTCCGTTAACTCACAAGATGACCTTAATTTATTATTTTTCATTTTGGCTTCAAGGACGGCACGTAGCAAATCTGGCCGGGACATCATTGGAGAGCTTAAGTGCCATAATAAATGCTATAGTGTTAATGTTGGCTCTTTTATTGGGCTACATGATACGTCTTTATGAAATGTTCTATCTCCGCTCCTGCTAAAATGATCAAGACGTGGGGCAATTAGGAGTCTACTTCAGATGTGTCCTTCGCATAGGGTCAAAACTGTCGTAAAGAAGTAATTGGTGTAGTGAGCTGAACGTCTAGTTAGAGTGCATGTCTCTGCAAAAACAACTGATCTTTTTTTTTTTTTAATCTCAAAGACAATATTTTTCTTTAAAGGCCAGCCTCTAGTTGGCAAATCATAAACAGTGAAAGCTAAAAAGGACATTTACTGGTCTTTTCCACAGCATGACAACTTTTTTAATTCAATGGCATTAAGTACGGATAAAGTGAAGTTTTAGTGTTTTGCTTTGATTGTTCTGTTATTTAACCAGCTTCAGTAATTGTCAGTATTTTAAAATGAGATATAAAGATAGCACAGAAAAGTTGAAATGCCATTTTCTTATATGGTGTTAAATAAAAGTGTTAAATATGCTTTTGTGATTTTAATTGTGTAATATAAAACTGTACTAATTATAAAGCTGTCTCAAAATTATTGCTTGACTATTGACTATTTCACAACCAGTACAAAAGGAAAAGTTTTGGAGAATATCTCAAATTTGAAAAAAAAAAAACAAAACAAAAAAACACAACACAATTACACTTGCTCGAGGCTTCATTTCAACTCTAATTATTTTGGCCCGGCTTTGTGCATTTGGAGACATGTTGCCAAGTTATTAGTTGATTCAAATGTTATTTATGTTATCTGTAGCTTAAAGCCTTCAAGAGTTATGTTGCGAGCATTGGACTGCCAAGTTTTATGATTGTAGTAAGTGCCCACATTGGCTGGTGTGAGCACAAATCTATATCTGCTGCAGTCTTGGCGTGGGAGGACACACTCACACACTTGTTTTGCCTCCTAAAGTTTACGACATACTTATTCAGTTTTTTTTCATTGTCCATGTTTTAATTTGCAAATCTTGTTTTTCTGCTGCAGGCCAAAGCTGTATATAAGTGCCCTTGACCAGACGTGTGATATAGTCAAAAAGTATACTTTACTTACTTTACTTTATTTGAAGTAAAAAATAAATATTGTATAAGAAAATAGTTTTAAGCATATTCAAACCATGGTATGTAACTTTTAGCCAAAAAATACCGTAAAATAAAAACATGTTTTGTATTGCATTGAAAAACTGTGTGTCCGTACCATAGACTGTATAAAGAAGTGGACTAAGTGAGCGTGACATCACCCATAGCGTTCGGCTCCGGCCAAATGAAGCTCATCGAGTCTAGAAGTTACAGGGGCGGATTTGGAGCCGAGTTCCGACCGCAAGTATCATAGCAACCAAAGAGCCAATCCGGAGCCAGGCTGTTGAAGGTTATGCCCCTTCCCACCCGCACCGCTGGTTTAGCAGGGAGCGGGCGCTTAGCAACACTCTCAATCAAACCTGTTGCTAACGCTAGCAGCGACCTCAGGGAAAGAAGACACCTGATTTGTCTGTTATTAATGTTCATATCTTAATTTATGGACAAAATAGAGAAATAAAAACACCAGGATCATGTAGAGCGGGTTTATATGAACATTTTAAGACCAAAATGACGAGGTTCGCTGCACCGGTAACAGAGAGAGGGGTGACAATTTTTCAGTGTAAAGTGAATTGGAGCCAGAGTCAATGGAGCCGGAAGCCCATGATCACTTCCTATTTGGACCGTGGTGGCTAGCAGGTTAGCTATGGCCATTTATATATACAGTCTGTGGTCCCTACTCTGAGCGGACTTGCATTACCACAAACCTGACTGAGGGCCTCCTCCTTCTTGTTTCCATGGAAATGTTGTTCCTTTGGCTATAGTCTTCCACAGTTTGGCATAAAATGTTTCTTTTTCCAGAGAGAATGTTCCAAAGTATGGTTATAACTTTCTATTTCCATAGAATCCTGCAGGTGACTTGCCACCTCCAGAAAGTTACACAACTTTAAATATCACCGTGATCATATACACAGAGCAAAATTTACTTCCCAGTAATAAAAATGTAGGAAGCAAATTGCATCTTTACAAGTTACCATATATTGACTCTATCAGAATATGAACCTTTTGGAAAGCAGACGACAGATACGAGCTGTGACTACAATAGCAGGGTATTCAAACTATGCTTCTTGATTAAGTTGATGCTAAAACTACAATTTATTCAGAAAGTTTGACAGGTAAATGTACTAATATAAATGCATCTTACTGCCCTGCTCTGACCATTATTTCTGCATTTCTTCACAATTATGGAGATTGGAAACCCTCTAAGGCCCAATCCACTGTTGCCTTGCTCTCAATAATTACAATCAATACAATTACAAGGTCTAATGGAGGTGTGTAGCAAGTGGCCCGCAGTGGTTTGGGGATTGCTATCTGATTTACCCCACTAATCTCATTATAATGGTCACACATACCAGAAGAGTGAGACGAAACTATAGGAGTACGAGACCAAATCAGGACCAAATAGGACTAATTCACAGCTTAGCCACGTACCTGGATTTAAAACAGGACTAAATCAGGACTAGTGTTGTCATGGTACGAACATTTTATACGTGGTGTAGAGTTGTTTCAACTTCTTTATATGCAGCACTTTGACTTTTTCAAATTCAAAAGATGTAATGTTTAATCGCTTTGGCAACTATCCTAATTTCTCATCATGTTTCCATATTATAATCACATTTTTTTTTTTACAACAATCTAGTCTAATTGTTCTAAGATTAGACTAAATCCATAGTCAGATATTTCGTACTTTCCGTATATCAGAACTTTCAAAGACTCGTGCGTCCCGGCAGCTGCCCGCACAGTCCTCAGTGATGCGCGCACCTGTTGTCCTCCCTGATGTGTCTTCTGCTTTGGATATATGGTGACAGTGCACAGACCTGGGAGATGTTTCACAGCCTACTACCATCTGGGCACTGCTCGCTGATGGCTTCTCTCTCTCTCTCTTACTCCCTCTGTCTCCCCATGTAACTCTCTCTTTCTATCTGTCGCTGTCTCCCTCCAGTTGACTCTCTCTTTCTCTCTTACTCCCTCTGTCTCCCCATGTAACTCTCTCTCTATCTGTCTCTGTCTCCCTCCAGTTGACTCTCTCTTTCTCTCTCTGTATGTCTCTCTCTCCCTCACCCTTCCTTTCTCTTTCTTTGTCCATCTTCATCTCTCTCTCTCTCTCTCTCTCTCTCTCTCTATCGTCAACTCTCTCTTTATGGCTTTCTCCTCCTCCCTCTCTTTTTCTGCCTTTATCTCCATCTCTCTCTGTGTCTCTCACTCCCTTCATCTCTCACTTTCTCTGGCTCTCTCCCTCCCCCATCTCTCTTTCTATGTCTCTCTTCCTCCTCCTCTTTCC